>PVIH01013377.1:0-42537 GCA_004025045.1 Sigmodon hispidus
GATGATGACTGGCATCATAACACTGGGACCTCTACAGAACCACTGTCCCTCTGAACACATAGCTGATTAAGAGCCCTCAGGCCAACAACTCACTAAGAGCTGACCGTGAACTAGCAAGAGTGAATTGGGGAAACAATGTGCTGATGGCAGTGCAAAAATACATACAATAAAAAAGAGGTTATTAAAAAAACTCCCTTAAATATATAGAAGAAAATACAACCAAAAAATTAGAACTGAAAAAAGCCTTTAAAGAACTTAAAAAATATACAAAAAAAATAAGAAAAAAAGACAAACAGGTGAAAGAAATTTACCAAGAATTAAATACTGAAATAGAAGTAAAAAGGAAGGAACAAACTAGGATAAAACTTAAAAATAGAAAACTTGAAAAAATGACCCAGAAATACATATCCAAGCATAACCAACAGAATTCAAGAGATGGAAGAGAGAATCACTGGAGTGGAAGACTCAATAGTGATAATAGATACATCAGTTAAAGAAAACACTAAAACCAAACAAGTCATAACATAAAATGTCCAGGAAATTTGGGACATCAAGAAAAGACCAAAGCAGAGAATAACTGGAATTGAAGAAGATACCAGTTCAAAGCCACAGAAAAATATATTCAACAAAGTTATAGAAGAAAACTTCTCCAATCTAAAGAAGAAAATGCCTGTAAAAATACAGGAAGCCTAAAAAACACCAAATAGACTAGGTGTTTAGTGTTTAGCACAAAAGGCTGCTCACCATATAATACTCAAGCCTCTAAGCCTACAGAACAAAGAAAAAATGCTAAGAGCTGCAAAGGAAAAAGGTTAAGTTACCTATAAAGGCAGAGTCATCAGAATAACACTCGACTATGCAATGGAAACAATGAAAGCAAGAAGGTCATAGTCAGACATTATACAGACACTCAAAGTGCATGGATGCCAATTTAGACTGCTGTACCCAGAAAAACTGTCAAGCAACATAGATGGAGTAAAAAAGATATTTCACAACATAACTAGATTTAAACAATACCTAACCACAAATCCTGCCCTTCAAAAAGCACTAGAGGGAATACTCCAACTTAAGGAAATCATAAACACCCATGTAACCACAGAAAAATGATAAGCCCACAGAAGAACCTCCACCTGAAAAAAACAGAAGTACAAGCTACTACTAAAAATTATGGGAAATATTCATTGTTGGTCATTAATATTCCTTAATATCACTGGAATCATTTCACCTGTGAAACGACTCACCCTAACATGATGGATGCAAAAACAAAAACCATCCTTCTGCTACATAGAATAAACACACCTCAACTTTAAAGACACACACAGAGGCTCAGCATAAAGTGTTGGGAAAAGACTTTCCAATCACATGGCCCTAAGAAACAAGCTGATGTAGCTATTCTAATATCTAACAAAATAGACTTTAAACTAAAATCAATAAAAAGAGACCAGGAAAGTCACTACTTTTTCATCTCAGGAAAAGTTCACCAAGATTAAATATCATTTCTGAATATTTATGCCCCTACCACAAGTGTACCTGCATATGTAAAAGACACACTTCTAAAGCTTAAACCCCATATCAATCCTGACATACTAGTAGTGGGAGACTTCAATACCCCAACTTCCACCCTTAGATAGGACAACCAGACAGAAACTCAACAGAGAAATAAGGGACCAAGCAGAAGTTATGACTCAAATGGAATTAGTAGATGTATTCCAAATTTTCCACCCCCAAAAAGGAATATACATATTTCTCAGCACCCCATGGAACTTTCTCTAATTATGCTGTAGTGCTACAGTAATAAAAACAGTGTGGTACAGGTTTAAACAACAGACTTTTGGATCAATGAAATAGAATTGAGGATCTAGACATTAACCCAAAAATCTATGAATACTTGATTTTTGACAAAGATGCCAAAAATTCTCAGTGTAAAAAAGATAGTACCTTAAACAAATGGTGTTGGCATAACTAGATGGTAGTGTCTAGAAAAATGAAAATAGAAACAAACCTATCACCTTCAATGAAACTTAAATCCAAGTTGAACAAGGACCTCAACATAAACTCAGCTACACTGAACTTGACAGAAATGAAAGTGGGAAATATCCTTTAACCCATTGTCACTAGTGACCACTTTTTAAATATAACACCAGTAGCATGCACACTAAGAACAACAATCAAACAGTGTTACCTCCTGAAACTGAGATGCTTCTGTATAGCCAAGGACAGAGTCAATAAAACAAATGACAGCCTAGAGAATGAGAAAAGATTTTCACCAACTATACAAGTGACAGAAAATTGACCTCTAAAATATATTAAAAAAACTCAAGAAACTAGAGCCGAAAAATTAATAATCTAATTAAAAAATAAAAAAATTAAAAAGTGAATTCTCAGCAGATGAATTAAAAATGGCTGAAAAGCACATGAAAAAGTGCTCAACATCTTTTGCCATCAGACAAATGCAAATCAAAACAACTTTGAGATACCGTCTTACACCTGTCAGATTGGCACAGATAAAAGACACAGATGACAGCCTGTGCAGGACATGTTGATGAGCAAGGGGAATACTACTCCATTGTTGGTGGGAGTGTAAGATTATTCAGCCACTTTGGAATGCAGTATGGAGGTTTCTCAGAAAACTGGGAATCAATCTACTCAAGGATCTAGCAATACTACTACTGAGCATATACCATAAAGATGTACATTCCCACTCCAAGACATTAGTTCAACTATGTTCATAGCAGCATTAGTTGTAATATCAAGAACCTGGAAACAACCTATATGATCCTCAACTGAGTAATGGATTGACAAGATGTGAAATATCTACACAGTGGAGTGCTACTCATCAGTAAGAAAAAATGATATTCTTAAATTTTCATGCAAATGGATGAATATGGAGAATATCCTACTGAGCAAACTATCACAATTCTAGAAAGAGAAGTAGGGGATATGCTCACTCATTAGTGGACTTTAAACAAAAAGCAAAGCATACCCAAGCTGTAAACCACAACCACTGAACAGCTTGGGATCTGAAGTACATTGGACCAGCAACTTGGAGTCTATTCTATCAAGAGCAACACTTGATCCAGTCTTGATGTTGGAATGAGGATATTGGATTTGCCTAGAGTGGATGCTGAACTGAGCAATATTGGGACTTTGGGACCTCCTGCATTTACTGGGGAGGAGATAAGGAGATGGGGAGAAAAAAGAGTGACTGGGAGAGGCAGGAGGGGAAAGGGAGTTTGAACAAGGGGATACATGGATAAAAATGAGATTTTATTCATAAAAAGAAAGAAAAATAATGCTAATAAATGTGTGTAACAGATTGTAAAACAACAGCATAGAAGGAGATAAACATGGATGTTAAAATTGGCCTCAGAATATGTAAACAGTTTTATTTGATTCTACGCTAAATGCATAACTTGTTCAAGGTGCTCATTAAATAGAATGATTATGTTCCATACTTTTTGTGTTTTAGTAGTTTTTTTTTTCTAATGAAAGTAGACAAAAATTTAAATCAAATTATTAAAAAGAAAATTTATCAAATTTTACACCCAAACCTAGCTTATTTGTAACAAGGAAAAAACAGTGTTTACTAAACTGCTAAAGATTTAAATGTTATTATTTTTGCAAGTCTTTGGGAAAAAAAACTATTGTTTTTTTAGTGTTTATAACCTCTTTAAAATTCAAGATAATATTAAACATGTAATCTAGTTTTGTTCATTGATGAATACTTTGGGGAGTGATTAAAATATGATATATCCAAACTTTAGAGTAAAAAATGTCCTCATAAAAGTGCTCAAACAAATTAAATTTAGTTAATCTTTTTCTCCTTTTTCTGTCATTTTTTTCATCCCTCCAGCACTTTTATTTTTTATTTTATTTTTTAACTTCAGGTTGAGAAAAAAATAGAGAAATGAGTCTAGAAAAGAATAGAACGAGTATGGAATCTAGAATAACAAACTAGAACTAGCACTGTGTTCTGTAATTTTACTCTATTTAGAATATCTATGAGAAAATTAAATAAATGACCTGGTTAGTTTCAGACAGCATAGACAAGGAAGAAGTACTATACCTCTCACTATTCATTACTGTGAAATTTTTGTACCACTATTTTATTTTCTTCTCCTCACATTCAGTTACAGGCAGTTTTTTTTTTTTAATATAACCCATGGTTTCATTAAAAAGCATCAGTATATAATCAAATAAACAAATCCAAATACTTGTCTTTGTTTTTATGTGGATATGTTGCCTGCAGTATCTCTGTTGCATCTGAGTATGAATTTCTGTGGTTTACATAGTGCTTGAAGTATGAGGAAAAAATTCTTGCACACTAATTAAATATGTCTTATTATCTGAAAAATATCCAGCCACATGCATACACAGATTGGCATCAATTTTCATTTCTCTTTGTAGTTATCAGTAATTGTATAACTATGGTTGCATCTCTAATCTATGTACTTTATAGACATACATGTACTAATGTATACATACATGTAGACATACATTTTGACTACATGTTTACATTAGAGTTTTGTGCAAACATAATTTTGGGTATAAAATAGTCTCCTATGCTGTTGGTTTTTTTTGACTTATCAAGGGTGGTAATGCAAATAATTTGCTACACATAAAATTACTTAGTGTTCAGGTTTCCCTCTGGATTTTTTTTCCATCCCTGTATATCCCCATTAAATGTTCCTTCCCCCTCCCACCACATCAGGTCATTCTTTCTACTCCACAACTCCCCATCCCCTCCCTGGGCAGACTGCAGACAGTCCCATGGTCCCACTGATCCAATAATGCTTAGTTCAGCCTCCAGTCCTGGCAAATCCAGTTTTGTCCCCCCTCCCTCAAGAGTGAGTCAGGTGTTCCTATAGGTGGAGTGGGATCCGAAGTGTCAGTCCAGGGGGTTTCTGATCCCAAACTGTTAAGTGGTTGTGGTTTACCGCTTGGGCATGCTTGGCTTTTTTCTTTTTAGTTTGTTTAGAGACCACTAATGAGTGAGAACTTCCCCTACTTATCTTTCTGAGTTTGTGATACCTCACTCAGGAGGACTTTCTCCAAATCCATCCATTTGCCTGAAAATTTTAGGATATCATTTTTTCTTACTGCTAAGTAGTATTCCATTGTGTAGATGTACCACAGTTTGTTAATCCATTCTTCAGTTGAGGGACATCTAGGTTGTTTCCAGGTTCTTGCTATTACAAATAATGCTGCTATGAACATCGTTGAGCTAATACCTTTGGAGTGTGAATGTGCCTCTTTAGGATATACACCCAGAAGTGGTATTGCTGGGTCCTTGGGGAGATTGATTCTCAATTTTCTGAGAAACTGCCATATTGCATTCCAAAGTGGCTGAACAAGCTTACACTCCCATCAAAAATGGAGTAGTGTTCCCCTTGATCCGCATCCTCTCCAACATAGGCTGTCATCTGTGCCTTTTATCTTAGCCAATCTAACAGGTGTTAGGTGGTATCTCAAAGTTGTTTTGATTTGCATTTCTCTGATGGCTAAAGATAATGAGCACTTTTTCTGGTGCCATTCAGCCATTCATAATTCCTCTGCTGATAATTCCCTTTTTAGATCTGTACCCCATTTTTTGATTGAGTTATTCCATGTTTTGGGCTCTAGATACTTGAGCTCTTTGTATATCTTAGAGATGAGTCCTCTATCACTTGTAGGGCACATGATGAGGAAAAGGTGCAAAGAGAAAATCTGAAGAAAAGAGTTGGAACTACAGATACATGCCTAACCAAGAGAATCCAAGAGATGGAAGAGAGAATCCCTCGAGTGGAAGACTCAGTATCTGAAATAGATATATCCTCAAAGAAAACACTAAAACCAAAAAAATGACATAACACAAAATTTTCATGAAATTTGGCTCACCATGAAAAGACCTAATCTGAAAATGATAGGAATAGAAGAAGGAGAGGAATACCAGCTCAAAGGGACAGACAATGTATACAATAAAATCATAGAAGAAAACTTAACCAACCTAAAGAAGGAAATGATTAAAAATATAAAAGAAGCTTACATAGCACCAGCTAGATTTGATACCCCCCAAAAGTCTGCTCACCACATGATAATTAAGGCACAAAACATACAGAACAAAGAAAAACTTTAAGAGCTGCAAAAGGGCCAACTTACCTATAAAGGCAGACCCATTAGAATCATACCTGGCCATTCAATGGAAACAAGGAAAGCAAAAAGAGCCTGGTCAGAAGTTATACAGACACTAAAAGAGTATGGCTGCCAACCTATACTACTATATCCAGCAAAATTATCAATCACCATAGATGAAGTAAACAAGATACTTCATGGCAAAGTCAGACTTAAACAAGACCTATCTACAAATCTGGCCCTTCAGAAAGCATTAAAGAAAAAACTCCAACCTAAGGATCCCAGATATACCTATGAAACCACAATCAATAATTACATGAAAGAAAAGCCCAAAGAAAGGAAATTCATAAAAGCTACCACCCAAAAAACCCAGGAAATATCAGTCAGTGGTCGCTAATATCCCTTAATATCAATGGACTCAAGTCACCTATAAAATGACACACACTAACACAATGGATACAAAAACAAAAGCCATCTTTCTTCTACATACAAGAAACACAACTCCACCTGAAAGACAGACTCAGGCTTAGAGTAAAGGTTTGGAAAAAGATTTTCCAATCACATGGCCCTAAAAAACAAGCTGAGGTTGCCATCCTAAAATCTAAAAAAGTGGACATCAAACTAAAATCAATTAAAAGAGACTATGATTGATATTCATCTCAGGAAAATTCGATTAAGATGAGATTTCAATCCTGAATACTTTTGACCCTAATATAAGGGTGCCTATCTAAGTAGAAGAAATACTACTAAAGCTCAAATCCCACATCAATTCTCATATCCTAATAGTGGGAGACTTCAATACCCCACTTTTACCATCAGATTGGCCAACCAGACTCAACAGAGAAATAAGGAGTATATCAGAAGTTATGATGCAAAGGGTTTAATAGATATTTATAGAAGTTTCCACCCAAACTGATAGAAAACAAAATTTTTGAATTGGAAGCCAATTCTTGCACCCTGCTTCTTTATAGATGCCTCTAAGTCATTAAGAGGAAAGTCAATGTGCTGAATAGTATAATTAAGTCTAACAACTAAAGTCACATTAACTTGCAACTTCAGATGAAGAAAATGGAGAGTATATATCATTTCAGGACAGCCTTCAGCTATTTTAACATGCTCTGAGAAAGTACAGCAGTGAATTCAGACATAAAGAGTAGTATTTTGCACACCTCAAAGAAGAAATATTTTATACCGCTTAAGTTCATTCAACAGAAAATGTGTAAAAAATGTTAATTTAACAAAAATTTAATCTACAACAATTATTAATATTTGAAATACTCAAGAGCAAGAAAAATCATTATTTTATACTAAAAAAATAAAGGTTGTGAGTAAACATTTTCAGAAGAAGACAGATTGATAAGAAGTACATATAACAGAGGAAAGTGTACAACACTAGATAGCAAGGTGACATAAATCTAATTAATGAGTTATCACCTCACTTCATTAATGCATCATTTTTTTCCTTAGAAAACTTCAACCCAGAGCTTAAGCAAGATTCAATTTTACATGTAACAGAATGATTGTTTTTAATGAAAAAAAAGTATACTTGTAAAATTAATGAAGTCTTACAAAATTACAAATATTTCAATCATTTCCTATATAAATTTAAGAGCAAATTCTTACATAACCCAGAAATTAAAATTCTATGTAAGTACTGCTCCAATTGCATCAGCAGAGAAGGACTGAGGACTTTGAAATTCAGACACTGTCCAGAGGAGAAGTAAGGGGAGCAGGCCCCAGTGACTGAATCAAGGCCTGGAAAGTTGTGTTCCTGGACCAGGATAAGACTGAGGTGCTTGACCCCAGACACTCCTTAGCAGACAAGACTAAGGATTGTTTGTGAGGGGCTCCTCCAGGGACTCCTAAAAGAAGGGACATTGCATGGCCGGCTCCACCTCCAGGGCAAACTGCATCATCAGAGAAGGACTGAGGCCTTGAAATTCAGATCCCTTCCCAGAGCAGAGTCAGAGATTGAGCAGATCATTTGCTCAGAGAAGACAGGTTACAGACACACAAACCCTCTTGTCACAACTGACTAGTAGTCACCTAATCATGAATGACTGAAGCCATGGACAGGCACCAGTGCAAAAATACATATAATAATATAAAGAACAACAAATCAATTCCAGAAGAAACTGGTGGTTCTACAACTACAAGCCCTGAACAGAGCAATGCAGAGGAAGCAAAAGGACATAGCACCAAAAATACCTTTATGAAGATCATTGAAGTCGTCAAAGAAGACTTAAAAATTTCCCTTAAAGAAATAGAAGAAAATACAAACAAAAAAATTGGAAGAGATAAACAAATCCGTGAAAGAAAACCAAGAAAAGGTAAATCAAAAAATTGAAAGAAATATTCCAAAAACTAAAAACTGAAATAGAAGAAATAAAAAAGGCACAAAATTACACAAAGATGGAAATAGAAAACCTGAAGAAAAGAGCTGGAACTATAGATACAAGCATAACCAACAGAATCCTAGAAATGAAATAGAGAATCTCTGAATTGGAATACACAGTAACTGAAATAGATTCATCAGTCAACAGAAATACTAAAATCAAAAAAGCCATAACACCAAATGTTCAAGAAATCTGGGACACCGTGAAAAGACCGAACTTGAGAATAATAGGAATAGAAGAAGGAGTAGAATACCAGCTCAAAGGCACAGATAATGTATTCAATAAAATCATAGAAGAAAACTTTCCTAACTTGAAGAATGAAATGCCTATAAAGATACAATAAATTTATAGAACACCAAATAGATATGACCCCCCCAAAAAATTAACAGGCCACATAATAATCAAGCCACAAAGCATACAGAACAAAGAAAAAAATTAAAAGCTGCAAAAGGGCCAACTTACCTATAAAATCAGACCCATCAGAATAACTCCCGACTATTCAATGGAAACAATGAAATCAGGAGGGCTAGGTCAAAAGTTATAGAGTCACTAAAAGAACATGGCTGCCATCCTAGAATACTATACCCAGCAAAATTATCAATCTCCATAGATGGAGTAAGAAGATATTTCATTACAAAGTCAGACTAAAAACAATAACTATCTACAATCTAGCACTACAGAAAGCATTAGAAGGAAAACTCAAACATGATGATCCCAGATACACCCATGAAACCACAAGCAATAATCTCATAGAAGAGTAGCCCAAAGAAAGGAAATACATACAAGCTACCATCAAAAATAGCAGGAAATATCAATTGGTGCTCACTAATATCCCTTAATATCAATGAACTCACATCACCTATAAAAAGACACTCACTAATAAGATGGATACAAAAACAGACGTCATCCTGCTACATACTAGAAACACCACTCAATCACAAAGGCAGATACAGGCTCAGAGTAAAGGGTTGGGAAAAGATATTCCAATCAAACGGTTCTAAGAACAAGATGGGGTTGCCATCCTAATATCTAACAAAGTAGACTTTAAGCTAAAAGCAATGGAAAGGGACCAAGATGGTCATTGGTCATTGGTCATCACAGAAGAAGTAGATCAAGAAGAGATTTCAATCCTGAACATTTATGCCCCTAATATAAGGGCACCTATCTATGTAAAAGAAGTACTGCTAAAACTCAAATCCCACATCAATTTTCACACTCTAATAGTGGGAGACTTCAATTCACCACTGGATAGGTCAACCAGAGAGAGACTCTACAGAGAAATAAGGAGTCTAACAGAGGTTATGGTGCAAATAGTTTTAATACTTATTTACAGAAGCTTTCATCCAAATGCAAAGGAATATACATATATCTCAGCACCTCATGGAACTTTCTCTAAAATTGACCATATAATTGGTCATAAAACAAATATCAACAGATACAAAAAAATTAGAAATAATCCCTTGTACAGTGTCAGACCACCAGGGCTTGAAGTTAGAGTTCAACAACATCAAAAATCACAGAAAGCCTACCAACTCATGAAAACTAGACATCACTCAGGTGAACCACCTCTGGGTCAAGTAAGAAATTAAGAAAGACATCAAAGTCTTCCCAGAATTTAACAGAAGTGAATCCACAATGTACCATACCCAAACTTGTGGGACACAATGAAAGCAGTCTTAAGAGGAAAATTCATAGCACTAGATGCCTATATGTAAAACCTAGAGAAATCCCACACTAGAGAACTAAGAGCAAAACTGAAAGCCTTAGAACTATTAGAAGCAAACTCACTTAGGAGGAGTAGATGGCAGGAAATAATCAAACTTAGAGCTGAAATCAATACAATTGAATAATAATAAAACATTAGAAAGAATCAGTGAATCAAAAAGTTCAAATCAAAGAGTTTCTGACAAAGTCAAAAAGATAGCTAAGCCCTTATCAAAGCTAATCCAAAAGCAGAGAAAGACTATCCAAATCTACAAAATGAGAAATGAAAAAGGGGAAATAACAACAGAACCCAGGAAATCCAGAGAATTATCAGATCATACTAGGAAAATCTATATTCCAGAAAAATGGACAGATTTTTGGACAGGTACCATTTACCAAAATTAAATGAAGAACAGATTAATTTCCTAAAGACATTTGTAACCCGTAAGGACAATGAGGCTGTCATTAAAAGTCTCCCTAGAAAAAAAAGGATAGGTCTAGATGGCTTCAGTGCCGAATTCTACCAGACATTTCAAAGAAGAATTACTACCATTACTCCACAAACTATTTCACACAGTTGAAACTAAAGGAATATTGCAAAATTTCTTTTATGAGTCCACAATTACCCTAATACCCAAGCCACTCAAAGACACAACAAAGAAGGAGAATCATAGACCAATTTCCCTCATTAAAATTGATGCTAAAATTCTCAACAAAACTTTGGCAATATGTATACAACAATATATGAAAAATATCATCCAACATGACAAAGAAGGCTTCATCCCAGAGAGCAGGCATGGTTCAACATATGAAAAACCATAAACAGCAAACATCATATAAGCAAACTAAAGGAAAATAGCCACATGAACATATCCTTAGATGCCGAAAAAGCCTTTGACAAAATCCAACACTCCTTTATGATAAAAGCTCTGGAGAGATCAAGAATACAGAAAAATATCTCAATATAATAAAGGTGATTTTCAAGAAGCCGACAGCCAACTTCGAAATTAATGGAGAAAAACTCAAAGAAATCCCACTAAAATCAGAAACTAAACAAGGATGTCCTCTCTCCCCTTATCAATTCAATATAGTTCTCAAAGTTTTAGCTAAAGCAATAAAAGAATGAAAGGAGATGAAGGGGTTTCAAATTGGAAAAACAAGAAGCAAAACTATCTCTATTTGCAGATGATTGATTATATACATAAGTGACCCAAAAATTCTACCAAGGAATTCTACAGCTGATAAACACCTTCTGCAATGTAACAGGATACAAGGTTAACTCAAAGAAATCAGTAGCCCTTCTATACACTAAAGATAAAAGGGCTGTAAAAAATAAGGAAATCTTCACCTTTTATAATAGTTGCAAATAGCACTAAATATCTTGGAGTAAGTATAAATAAAGAAGTAACAGATCTATTTGACAAAAATTTTAAATCTCTAAAGAAAGAAATTGAAGAGGATATCAGAATATGAAAATCTGTCCATGTTCCTGGTTAGGTAGGATTAACCTAGTAAAAAAGGGAATTCTACCAAAAGCAATCTACAAATTCAACGCACTGCCCATCAAAATCCCAACACAATATTGTTTGGATCTTGAAAGAGCAATACTCAATTCCATTTGGAATAACAGGAATGCTAGTATTGCCAAAACAATTTTACACAAAAGAACCTCAGGAGGTATAACCATCCCTGACTTCAAGTTATACTATAGAGCTTCAGTAATAAAAACAGCCTGGCAATGGCATAAAAAGAGACTTGTAGATCAATGGAATCAATTTGAGGATCCAGACATTAACCCAAAAACTTATGAATACCTATCTTTGACAAAGAGGCCCAAACAATTCAATGGAAAAAAAAAAGATAGTATATTTAACAAATGGTGTTGTCCTAACTGGTTGCTATTGTGTAGAAAAATGCAAATAGAGCCAAGCCTGTCACCCTGAACAAAGCTCAGATTCTAGTGGATCAAAGACCTCAGTGTAAACTCAGACACTATGAACTCAATAGGAAAGAAAGAGTCAAAATCCCTTCTATGAATTGGCACAGGTGACCATTTCCTAAATATAACACCAGTGGCACAGACACTAATTACAACAATTAATAAGTGGGATCTTCTGAAACTGAGAAGCTTCTGTAAAGTCAAGGACACTGGCAATAGGACAAAACAACTGCCTACAGAATAAAAAAACATTTTCACTAACCCTACAAGTAATAGAGGATTAATCTCTAAAATATAAAAAGAACACAAGAATCTAGAGCCCAAAACCTTGAATAACCCAATCAAAAAAATGGGATTCAGAACTAAAAGGGGAATTCTCAGCAGAAGAACTACAAATGGCTGAAAGGCACTTGGAAAAGTACTCATCATCTTTAGTCATCAGAGAAATGCAAATCAAAACAACTTTGAGATACCACTTGACACCTGTCAGATTGGCTAAGATAAAAGTCACAGATGACAGCCTATGCTGGAGAAGTTGCTGAGCAAGGGGAACACTCTTCCATTGTTGTTGGGAGTGTACGCTTGTTCAGCCACTCTAGAATGCAGTATGGTGGTTTCCCAGAAAACTGGGAATCAGTCTCCCCACAGATCATGTAATAGCACTTCTGGGTGAATACCCTATATACGCATAGTCGCACTGCAAAGGCATTTAGCTCAACTATATTCATAGCAGCATTAATTGTAATTGCAAAACCTGGAAACAACCTAGATGCCCGTCACTGAAGAATGGATTAACAAACTGTGATACATCTACACAATGTTGTACTACTCAGCATTAACGAAAAATTATATCCTAAAATTTGCAGGCAAATGGATGGATTTGAAAAATATACTCCTGAGCGAGATATCTCAACCCTAGAAAATAAACAGAGGATGTACTCACTCATTAGTGGACTCTAAAGAAACAAACAAACAAAAAAGGAAAAAAAGCAAAACATGTTCAGTTTGTAAACCACAACCACTGATCAGCTTGTTATATAAAACACCTTGCACTGACACCTTGGATCCCACTCCCCCTAGAGTAACTCCTGACTTAATCTTGATGTTGGGCAGAGAAATCTGTATATGCCAGGAGTGGAGGGTGAACTGAGTAATATTGGGACACTGGGATAATGGGACATTGAGACTTTGGGACCTCCTGCCCTCCTGGAAGTAAATGGGGAGATGTGGAGAATAGAGAGTGACCTGAGGGTGATGAAGGTGGAAGCGACCTTGAATAAGTATATTCACGGATAGAAAATGTGTCTTTATTCATAATAAAAAATAAACAAAAAAATAAAAAAGCAAAAAAGTTGAAAGTTTCTATATAAATAGTGAAAATAATTGAAACTATAATTTCACAGAGACAAAAGTCCAGGGCAGCACTCTCTATGCTCAAAAACTAGAAAGAGTCCACATATTATATGATAGAGGAATGAAGTGAAAACACTATTTTTATCAAAATAAGAAATAGTTGTAATTCATTAGAAAAATAACAAAAAACACATAATAATAAGATTATATTTGGAATGGATAAAAACACACATGGGAATGGTTAAATCGACCAGAGGCTAAAGGGGTTTGTTTCCATGACTAACATTGTGAGTTCAATCCCTGGTTCCCACAAAATAATATTAAATACACTGCCTCAAATTTTTCTCTGTCTTTTTATCTTCTTTTGAAGGATCAAACAAAATCAAGTCTTCATGCTTGTATAGCAAAAACTTTAATGACTGAGTTGTCTTAGATGCCCCTGACATTCTTTCTTTTAGATAATTGATTTGTCAACTTGACTGGATTAAGGAATGTTTACTTCTCTATTATGTAATCTCCTAATATAATAAAAATAGGCATTCTGATGTCATAAATAAATTATATTTTTAATAAAGTTTGATGAGTAAATTTTTGTTTATTCAATTTGAGTGTTTATTGGAAGGTTATATTCCATTGCCCTAGGCTGTGTCACTTGCCTTTTTATATTCATACAGCACTATACCCCTTTTCAGAGTTATTATTGCAGCCCTGTGGCTACATTGAAATCATATGTATTTGTTGTACAGATTAAAACAAGTAAATGTGAATATTTACAAACAGAAACATTAGGTCTTGGTGTATTGTTTATTGATATTATAAACAATACTAGAAAATTATTATTTTAAATTTATATTAATTGACTTAAAAGATAACTCAGTTACATGTTTTAATGGGATACTATATCACACTTTAATATATTTGCAAAAATATATTGCAATATTTATATCAAGTTATCTATATATAGCACTTCAAACATGTATAATTATTATGTTATATTTTTAAATCAGTCTGCTGCTGATTGTACACGTTTTAAATTTTCAGCCTCTGAGGTAGAGGCAGATATATCTCATTGCATTTGAGACTAGCCTCCTTCTAGGCCAGTCAGCGTAACACTGTAAGAAACTGCAAAGTTTGCTGTGCCTTTGCACTTTATTTATTTATTTTTTTATTGTAAAACATCCGATATTTATTAATGGCTGATCTTTAAAAACACAAACATGAGAACTCAGCACCACACATCCAGATTGGCTCACCCTTGCAACAGGGAGATGCCAAGACAGAGGGAGTGGGGCTTTCCTTGCACCCAAGTCTCAGCTTCTTCACTCACTCCAGGGCTCCAAGCTACTCTGACAAGACAAAGGAAATCACTAAAATCTCCAAGCACAGGAAGGTCATAAAAACCTTAGGGCTACGGACACTAACTGCTGCACTTTCCAGGCTGTAGCTCTAGCAACAATATTAAATCCCACCATCAAACAGCTGCTCCCACTGGCCTTTACTGTCCTGACCAGCTAGTCCAAGCCTGATGTCTGCATACTCTGCAGAGCACAGACGCTAACATCCACATGCAGTGTCCAAGTTCAATTACAAAGGCTTGTTCAGGACAGCCTAAGTCACGTAGTGCTTAAACCTCTGTAGTGCCTACTGTAGTCAGAGAGGGCACAATGCATGAGCAAATATAAACAACTATCCCACCACCAAACTTGCTCTCCATCCAGTATGGACTCCACCCCAGTCAAAGCCAAAATTTTGGCATCAGTAGTGACATGGTCAACTAAAGTTATATTCATATGAAACAGGAACCCACTTCATTTCTCCATTAGATGGAGTTTTCCAAAGATAGCAGACATATCCTTAAAAACAGTCTTGGGTCAGTGCTAGAGGGTCCTGGCTTTCAGGTTCTGGAGGAGGAGCTGGCACAGCTTCTTTTTTCTGGGCTGCCAGGAACTCGTGAATTTCTCCTTCTATCTGTGGCCTGAAGATGTGGTTCAGTTTGGGGTCCACCACCTGAGAGATGATCCTGTCCACTCTTGCTTCCAACATGCCTGACTGAACCACGCTCAGCCTCAGCCCATTTCGCAAGTGGTTCTTGTTCATTGCAGGATTCCATGCCTGTTTGTCCAGATGTGTTGACACTAAATTATCCACTTTCTGCCTCAGGTTCTGGCTTGGTGTCCACGTCGGCCAGGCAGTCTCGGAGGAAGCTGTCAAATAGGCCACGACTCTTGAGCTACTCCACTATGACAGCAATAAGCTGTGGGTCTCCCGAAGGCAGTGAAGCAGGGTTGGCCGGACCCCCTGTCCCACTAGAGGCCCTCGCTGGTCCCTAGGTGCTGCCAGCCTCGCCTGCGCCCAAACCGTCCTCCATGGTTTAAATAAAACTCAGAAATAAGGGACAGCAAGATGATTCACTATTTGAAGTGCCAGCTACCTAAACCTGATGATTTCTGTTTGGCCTCTGGAATCTAATAATGTTGAAAGAAGAAAATCAACTCCTCAAAGTTTTCCTCTGGCCTCTATATGTACATTATGCACACATGTGTAAAATAGTAACGAACAAAAATGGTTCTTTTTTAAAGAAAGCTATGTATTGGAAAATATACTGAACGTCTTAAAGGCAATTAACAACTTAAGAATGAATAAAATTGTTTTCTGTAACTTTTATCTTAGTAATTTATAACTAAAATAATAACTAGTATTTGCTCAGGCTTAACTTTTGCTTCTTGTGAGAAATTTTCATTTTATAAAGTTTTATGGGATTTGCTATGTAAGTGACTACGGCCTTGGATTTTCAATTCTCCAGTCTATAACTCCTGAATACTTAAAGTATATCTGTTCACCACAAACCTCACCTTCAAGGCTACATTTGTATATTAATAAAAAAATTAAGCTTGAAATTAAAGATGTTACAGATGCAACAAGGATGTACTCATGAAGAGTTGTTCAGCCATTGAAACTTACATGACATAGTGTGGCATTCATTTTATGCTTCATAATTGACAGAGAATAGAAATTAAGAGTACTTTAAGATGTGTCTTCAAAGATAATCAGATAGATAAATAAAAGATGAGGTCTTTGATCCACTTGGATTTGAGTTTTGTGCAGGGTGACAGGATCGGATCTATTTGCATTTTTCTACACACTTCCATCTAGCTATGCCAACATCATTTGTTAAATATACTATCTTTTTTCCATTGAATGTTTTGGGCCGCTTTGTCAAAGATCAGGTGTTCATAGGATTTTGGGTTAATGTCTGGATCCTCAATTCTATTCCATTGGTCCACAAGTCTGTTTTTATGCCAGTACCAGACTGTTTTTATTACTGTAGTTCTATAGTATAGCTTGAAGTCAGGGATGGTGATACCTCCTGAGGTTCTATTGTTGAGTAAAATTGTTTTGGCAATCCTGGCTTTCCTGTTATTCCAATTGAAATTGAGTATTGTTCTTTCAAGGTCCAAAAAATATTGTGTTGGGATTTTGATGGGCAGTGCATTGAATCTGTAGATTGCCTTTGGTAGAATTGTCATTTTTACTATGTTGATCCTACCAATCCAGGAACATGGGAGAGCTTTCCATTTTCTGATATCCTCTTCAATTTCTTTCTTCAGTGATTTAAATTTTTTATCAAATTGGTCTGTTACTTCTTTGGTTACAGTTACTCCAAGGTATTTAATACTATTTGCAGCTATTATGAAGGGTAATGTTTCCCTTATTTCTTTTTCAGCTCTTCTAACTTTAGTGTATAGAAGGGCTACTGATTTCTTTGAGTTAATATTGTATCCTGCTACATTGCTGAAGGTGTTTATCAGCTGTAGCAGTTCCATGGAAGAATTATGTGGGTCACTTATGTATACAATCATATCATGTGCAAATAGAGATAGCTTCACTTCTTCTTTTCCAATTTGTATCCCCTTAATCTCTTTTCGTTCCCTTATGGCTTTAGTTAAACTTCGAGAGCTATATTGAATAGATAAGAGGAGAGAGGACATCCTTGTCTAGTTCCTGACTTCAGTGAGATTGCTTTGAGTTTTTCTACATTAAGCTTGATACTGGCTATTGGCTTCTTGTAAATCGCCTTCATTATATTTAGGCATTCTCCCTGTATTCCTGATCTCTCCAGGGCTTTAATCATAAAGAAGTGTTGGATTTTGTCAAAGACTTTTTCCACATCTAAGGATATGATCATGTGATTTTGTTCCTTTAGTTTGTTTATATGATAAATAACATCTACATTTTTTCGTATGTTAAACCAGCCCGCATTTCTGGGATGAAGCCTACTTGGGCCTGGATGGATGATGTCTTTTATACATTGTTGTATATGGTTTGCCAAAATTTTGTTGAGAATTTTCGCATCAATATTCATGAGGGAAATTGATCTGTAATTCTCCGTCTTTGTTGTGTCTTTGAATGACTTGGGTATTATGGTGATTGTGGCCTCATAAAAGGAATTTGGCAATATTCCTTCAGTTTCTAATGTGTGAAATAGATTGAGGAGTAACAGTAGTAATTCTTCTTTGAATGTGTGGTAGAATTCGGCACTGAAACCATCTGGACCAGGGCTTTTATTTTTGGGGAGGATTTTAATGACAGCTTCAATTACCTTAAGGGTTACAGGCCTGTTTAGGTAATAATCTGATCTTCATTTAATTTTGGTAGATGGTACCTGTCCAGAAAGCTGTCCATTTCTTCTAGGTTTTCCATTTTTGTGGAATACAGATTTTCAAAATATGATCTGATAATTCTCTGTATTTCCTGGGGGTCTGTTGTTATTTTCCCTTTTCATTTCTGATTTTGTTGATTTGAACACTCTCTCTCTGTTTTTTGATTAGTTTGGCTAAGGGCTTATTTATCTTGTTAACTTTCTCAAAGAATCAACTCTTAGATTCTTTGATTCTTTGTATTGTTCTTTTTGTTTCAATTGTATTGATTTCAGCGTTAAGTTTGATTGTTTCCTGCCATCTACTCCTTCTAGGTGAGTTCGCTTCTAATTGTTCTAAGGCTTTCAGTCGCGTTGTTAGGTCTCTAGTGTGGGATTTCTCTAGGTTTTTCATATAGGCATCTAGCTCTATGAATTTTCCTCTTAAGACTGCTTTCATTGTATCTCACAAGTTTGGATATGTTGTAGATTCATTTTCATTGAATTCTAGGAAGACTTTGATTTTTTCTTAATTTCTTCCTTGACCCAGAGATGGTTTAGCTAAGTGATATTTAGTTTCCATGAGTTGCTAGGCTTTGTTCGGGTTTTGATGTTGTTGAACTCTAACTTTAGGCCCTGGTGGTCTGATATATTACATGGGATTATTTACATTGTTTTGTATCTGTTGATATTTGCTTTATGACCAATTATGTGGTCAATTTGGGAGAAAGTTCCATGAGGAGATGAGCAATATGTATATTCCTTTTCCTTTGGGTGGAAGGTTCTGTAGATATCTATTAAATCCATTTGCATCATAACCTCTTTTAGACTCCTTATTTCTCTCTTGAGGCTCTGTCTGGTTGTTCTATCCAGGGTTGAAAGTGGGGTATTGAAGTCTCCCACTATTAGGGTGTAAGAATTGATGTGGGATTCAAGCTTTAATAGTGTTTCTTTTACATATGTAGGTGCCCTTATATTAGTGGCATAAATATTTAAGATTGAAATCTCCTCTTGACCAATTTTTCCTGTGATGAATAAGTAGTGACTGTCTTGGTCCCATTTAATTGCTTTTAGCTTAAAGTCTACTTTGTTAGATATTAGGATTGCAATCCCTGCTTGTTTCTTAGGACTGTTTCACTGGGAAATCTTTTCCCAACCCTCTATTCTAAGCCTGTGTCTGTCTTTGCGACTGAGGTGTGTTTCTTGTAGGCAACAGAAGGATGGCTTCTGATGTTGTATCCATCTTGTTAGTGTGTGACATTTTATAGGAGAGTTGAGACCATTGATAATAAGGGAAATTAGTGACCATTGATTCATATTTCCTGTCATTTTTGGTGGCAACTTGTTTGTATTTCCTTTCCCTAGGGTATTCTTCTGTGGAATTACTGATTGTTTGTCATTTTGTGGGTGTATCTGGGGTCCTTAGGTTGGAGTTTTCCCTCTAATACTCTCTGTAGTGCTGGATTGGTAGATAGATATTCTTTCAGTCTGACTTTGGCATGACATACCTTGTTTTCTCCATCTATGGTGATTGATAATTTTGCATGGTATGGTATTCTAGTTTGGCAACCATGCTGTTTTAGCATCTGTATAACTTCTGACTTAGCCCTTCTAGCTTTCATCATTTTCATTGAATAGTCAGTCGTTATTCTAATGGGTCTGCCTTTATATGTGAGTTGTCCCTTTTCTTTTGCAGCTCTTAAAATTTTTTCTTTGTTCTGTATGTTTTGTGGATTGATTATAATGTGGCGTGCTGACTTTTTTGGGGTCATATCTATTTGGTGTTCTGTAAGCTTCTTGTATCTTTATAGGCATTTCCTTCTTCAGGTTAGGGAAGTTTTCTTCTATGATTTTGTTAAAAACATTATCTGTGCCTTTGAGCTGGTATTCTTCTCCTTCTATTTCTATTATTCTCAAATTAGGTCTTTTCATGGTGTCCCAGATTTCCTGAACATTTTGAGTTATGGCGTTTTTAGTTTTACTATTTTCTTGACTGATATATCTATTTGAGCTACTGCGTCTTCCACTTCAGAGATTCTATCTTCCATCTCTTGAACTCTGTTTGTTATGCTTGTATCTGTGGTTAAAGCTTTTTTTCTTCAGATTTTCCATTTCCACCTTTGCCTCATTTTGTTCCTTTTTTATTGCTTCCATTTCAGCTTTTATTTCAGCTTTCAGTCCCTGGCATGTTTCTTTCATGGATTTGTTCATCTCTTCCAATTTTTTGTTTGTATTTTCTTCTATTTCTTTAAGGCTATTTTCCATATCTTCTTTGAGAGCTTCGATGATCATCAAAAAGGCATTTTTGGTGTTGCTTCCTTCTGTTTCCTCTTCATTACTCAGTTCAGGTCTTGTATTTGTAAGATTGCCACTCTCTTCTGGAGTTACCATGTTGTTCTTTGTATTATTATGTAATTTTTTACACTGACGTTTTCCCATGACTTCAGTGGTTCATGTTTAGGTGGCTCCTGGTCATTTGTGGCCCTCAGGCTTGTGTGCCTCCTGTCACCTCTCTGGGCAGGGTCTGAATCTGCCCTTCAGAGACCCCAGAAGTTATCTGTTTGCTCAGTTCGAGGTCTAGGTCAGTAGCCGTGCAAATTCCCTCAGCAGCAGCTGTAGGTATGGTGACAGGCAGACTTTATCTGCTCCTGCTACAGAGTGCGCTGGGACTCTGCAGACAGCACCTGGTCCGGAAAGATCTCAATTCTTATTATAAAACAGAAGTTGATTGTTATTTATATATGGCTTACCCTTTGAGCCATTATATTTTTGCAAAGTGTGTCTTTTGCACTTTACTTACTTATTCATTTTACTTTCATTGATTCTTTGTGGATTTCAAATCATTCATCTTATTCCAGTTACCTCTGTATCTCCATATCTCTTTGTATCTGCCCTCTTCTCTTGTAACCCTCTCTTCCAGTGCTGCTTGCCAGGGGGGGGACAATTAAGTTGAATCTAGTGCTATGTGTAAGGGGCCCCAGATCTGAAGACTTGAGAATAGAAGTGGCCTCATTTTTGCTGTGGGCTGCATTGAGTGAGATAATCAGCCTAGAGATTACTGTAGAACTCACCTCTGTAACAACTATGAGGAATGCTAATGAACTGACCAATCCACCTACCAACAGGGCCAGGACATGTATTATGAGTTGACCCACCTCAACGTCTATCTCATCTACGAACTCTTTAAGTATGTGAAGGAAACAAACCTACAGACCAAAACAGTAGGAACTACATGACACAGGACAACAAGTTGGCAGAAGAGATGCAAGAAGCCTCCAACCAGAGCAATGTCTTATGGCAATGAATATTTGCAAGTAAAGATAAGGGGAATAAAAGGTAAACTGTATAAATTAATGGGCCATACTACAACTTTCACAACAAGATTATTATTTTTTCTTTTAATTCTCCTTCTTCCTCTTTCTTATTTTACTCTTTTCCCCATGTTGTTTTGTAATTTTGTTTAGATTTGAGTTTTCCCTATAATTTATTCTTACATTGGTAATCTCTTCACACATACCTCTGTCACATTTATTTATTTTATCAAGGAAGATGCATTCATGGTCATTGCATAGAAGCAGAGGATATGATGAAATAAGCCATACACACAAAAAAAATATTATGCTTGCTTTTTTATAGAGAAACTAATTTAAAAAAATGTACACACACAAACTCACTTCCATAAAGCTAGAAAAGAGATAATAAGAGGAAAAAGAAGAAATGAAAAGTTATCAAAAAAAGAAGGAAATATTAGAGATTAATGGAATACTTTTCAAGGGAAGTAGAAGAGAATACTTGCTTGGGAAATGAAGGCTTTAGGAAGGAAGGATAACATGAAAGAAAGTAGTAGTATGATTCAAATAAAAAACATTTACACATGTGTTTAATTTCCATTGTGAAATATATTGCTTTGTGTGTTAACCTACTTAGAAAATTAAGACCTTTTGTACTTATCACTTTCAAAGTTGTTAAAAACAATATTAAAAAGACTCAGAGCCACTTTTCTTATGGGGGCAATAAATTGTCAACAAAGCTAAATGAAACCAGGTTAAAAAATCATGAATACAAAACTTTCTAACAAGTGGCTAGCCAACTGAAATTTTCAAAGCTCATAATGCATTATATATGTCTGAGTTCAAGTCATTCCTTGAATAATAGCACATTTCATTATACGCAAATAAATTCATGTAACACACACTTGAACCATACTATGAAAAAAATCTCTTAAGCATGAAAGAGAAAGCATGCACATAAGCATACATAATATTAATATATATATATATTATATACTATATATACATATATTCCTTCTAGGATAATAAAAATTTAGGAAAATAAGCTGACTCCAGAGATTTAAAATTCTTTATTTTTTTTTTCAGCATGGGAAAAAGAGTTGTTCTCTTAATTTTTTATTATTTTATTATTATGAAAAAGGCACACTTTCTAACTTATTCAAGGTCTCTTTCCCCTCCCACCACATGAGGTCATTCTTTCTTCTCCACAAATTCCCATTCCATCCCTGGGCAGACTGCAGGCAGTCCCATGGTCCCACTGCCCCAATATTGCTTAGTTCACTTTCCACTCCTGGCTGATGCAGTTTTCTCTCCCTCCCTCAAGGATGAGACAAATGTTCCTCTAGGGGGAGTGGGATCTAAGGTGTGAGTCCACAGTGTTTCTGACTCCAAACTGTTCAATGGTTGTGGTTTGCAGCTTGGGCATACTTTGGTTTTTCTTGTTTGTTTAGAGTCCACTAATGAGTGAGTAAATCCCCTGTTCTCTTTCTGTGTTTGTGATAACTTGCTCAGGAAGATATTTTCCAAATCCATCCATTTGTCTGCAAATTTTAGGATATCATTTTTTCTTATTGCAGGGTAGTATTCCATTGTGAAGAACCCACTTATTGATTGTTGGTCTTTAGTGTCTGTGTCACTGGTGTTATATTTAGGAAGAGGTCACCTGGGCCAATTCGTAGAAGTACATTTCCCACTTTCTTCTCTATCAAGGTTAAAGTGGCTGGGTATATGTTGAGGTCTTTGATCCACTTGGATTTGAGTTTTGTGCAGGTTGACAGGCTCGGATCTATTTGCATTTTTCTATACACTACCATCCACCTGTGCCAACACCATTTGTTAAATATACTATCTTTTTTCCATTGAATATTTTGGGTCTCTTTGTCAAAGATCAGGTGGTCAAAGGTTTTGGGTTAATGTCTGGATCCTCAATTCTATTCCATTGATTCACAAGTCTGTTTTTATGCCAGTACCAGGCTGTTTTTATTACAGTAGCTCTATAGTGTAACTTGAAGTCAGGGAAGGTAATACCTCCTGAGGTTCTTTTGTTGAGTAAAATTGTTTTGGCAATCCTGGCTTTCCTGTTATTCCAAATGAAATTGAGTATTGTTCTTTCAAGGTCCAAAAAATATTATGTTGGGATTTAATGGGAAGTGCAATGAGTCTGTAGATTGCCTTTGATAGAATTGCCATTTTCACTATGTTGATCCTACCTATCCAGGAATGTGGGAGAGCTTTCCATTTTCTGATATCCTCTTCAATTTCTTTCTTCAGGGATTTAAAATATTTGTAAAATATGTATGTTTCTTCTTTGGTTATATTTAGTCCAAGATATTTAATACTATTTGCTGCTATAAGGATGGGTAATGTTAACCTTATTTCTTTTTCAGCTCTTCTGTCTTTAGTGTGTACAAGGGCTACTGATTTCTTTGAGTTAATCTTGTATCCTGCTACATTGCTGAAGGTGTTTATGTGCCATACCAGTTCCTTAGAATAATTTTGTGAATCACTTATGTATACAATCATATCATCTGCAAATAGAGATAGCTTCACTTCTTCTTCTTTTCTAATTTGTATCAACTTAATATCCTTTTGTTCTCTTATTGCTTTAGTTAAAACTTCAAGAAATATGTTGAATAGATAACTGGAGAGAGGACATCCTTGTCTAGTTCCTGATTTTAGGGGGATTGCTTTGAGTTTTTCTACATTAAGTTTGATACTGGCTGTTGGCTTTTTGTAAATCGTCTTTATTATACTTAGTTATTCTCCCTGAATTCCTGATGTCTCCAGGGCTTTAATCATGATGTAGTGTTGGATTTCGTCAAAGCCTTTTTCAGCATCTAAGGATATGATCATTTGGTTTTGTTCCTTTAATTTGTTTACATGATGGATAACCTTTACAGTTTCTTGTATGTTAAACCAGCCCTGCATTTCTGGGATGAATCCTACTTGGTCATGGTGGATGATATTTATTATACATTGTTGTATACGGTTTGCTTATATTTTTTTTGAGAATTTTCGCATCAATATTCATGAGGGAAATTGGTCTGTAATTCTCCTTCTTTGTTTTGTCTTGTGTGGCTTGGGTATTAGGGAAATTGTGGCCTCAAAAAAGGGATTTGGCAACATTCCTTCAGTTTCTACTTTGTGAAATAGTTTGAGGAGTAACAGTTGTAAGTCTTCTTTGAATGTCTGGTAGAATTCGTGACAGAAACGATCTGGACCAGGGCTTTTATTTTTGGGAAAGCTTTTAATGATAGCTTCAATTTCCTTAAGCGTGACAGGCTTGGATCTATTTGCATTTTTCTGTACACTACTATCCACCTGTGCCAACACCATTTATTAAATATACTATCCATTTTCCATTGAATATTTTGGGTCTCTTTGTCAATGATCAGGTGGCCATAGGTTTTTGGGTTTATGTCTGGATTCTCATTTCTATTCCATTGATCCACAAATTTGTTTTTATGCCAGTACCAGGCTGTTTTTTATTACTGTAGCTCTATATTATAACTTGAACTCAGGGATGGTGATGCCTCCTGAGGTTCTTTTGTTGACCAAAATTGTTTTGGCAATCCCTGCTTTCCTGTCATTCAAAAGGAAATTGACTGTTTTTCTTTTAAGTTTCAAAAAATATTTTGTTGGGATTTTGATGGGCAGTGCAATGAACCTGTAGATTGCTTTTGGTAGAATTTTCATTTTTATTATGTTGATCCTACCTATCCAGGAACTTGGGAGAGCTTTCCATTTTCTGGTATCCTCTACAATTTCTTTCTTTAGTGATTCATAATTTTTTTCAAATATATCTTTTACTTCCTTGGTTATAGTTACTCCAAGGTATTTAATACTATTTGCAGCTATTTTGAAGAGTAATGTTTACATTATTTTTTTCATCTCTTCTATCTTTAGTGTATAGAAGGGATACTGATTTCTTTGAGTTAATCTTGTATCCTGCTACATTGCTGAAGGTGTTTGTCAGCCATAGCTGTTTCTTGGAAGAATTTTGTGGGTCAGTTAATATGCAATCATATCATCTGCAAATAGAGATAGTTTCACTTCTTCTTTATGAATTTGTATCCCCTTAATCTCCTTTTGTTCTCTTATTGCTTTAGCTAAAACTTTAAGAACTATATTGAATAGATAAGGGGAGAGAGGAAATCCTTTCTAAGTCCTGATTTTAGTGGGATTGTTTCAGTTTTTTTCCATTAAGTTTGATACTGGCTGTTGGCTTCTAGTATATTGACTTTATTTTATGTAGGTATTCTCCCTGTATTCCTAATCTCTCCAGTGTTTTAATCATAAAGGAGTGTTGGATTTTGTCAAAGAATTTTTCAGCATCTAAGCATATGATCATGTGGTTTTGTTCCTTTAGTTTGTTTATATGAAGTTCATGTTTACGGTTTTTCTTATGTTAAAACAGCCCTGCATTTCTGGGATGAAGCCTACTTGGGCCTGGTGGATGACATTTTATATACATTGTTGTAAAAGTTTTGCTTAAATTTTGTTGAGAATTTTAGCATCAATTTTCATGAGGAGAATGTTCTGTAGTTCTCCTGTTTGTTGTGTCTTTGAGTGGCTTGGGTATTAGGGTAAGTGTGCACTCATAAAAGGAATATGGCAATATTCCTTCAGTTTCAACTCTGTGAAATAGTTTGAGGAGAAATGGTAATAATTCTTCTTTGAATGTCTGGTAGAATTCGGCACTGAAACCATCTGGACCAGGGCTTTTATTTTTGGGGAGGCGTTTAATGACAGCTACAATTTCCTTAAGGATTATAGGCTTGTTTAGGTAATTAATCTGATCTTCATTTAATTTTGGTAGTTGGTACCTATCCAGAAAGCTGTCCATTTCTTCTAGGTTTTCCATTTTTGTGGAATACAGATTTTCCAAGTGTGATCTGATAATTCTCTGGATTTCCTGGGGGTCTGTCATTATGTCCCCCTTTTCATTTCTCAGTTTGTTGATTTGGAGAATCTCTCTCCTTTTCTTTCATCAGTTTGGATAATGGCTTATCTATCTTGTTAACTTTCTCAAAGAATCAACTCTTAGATTCATTGATTGTTTGTATTGTTCTTTTTGTTTCAATTGTATTGATTTCAGCTCTGAGTTTGATTATGTCCTGCTATCTACTCCTTCTAGGTGAGTTTGCTTCTAATTTTTCTCAGGCTTTCAGCTGAGCTGTTAGCTCTCTACTATGGGATTTCTCTAGGTTTTTAATATAGGCATCTAGCGCTATGAATTTTCCTCTTAAGACTGGTTTCATTGTGTCCCACAAGTTTGTGTACGTTGTAGATTCATTTTCATTAAATTCTAGGAAGACTTTGATTTCTTTCTTAATTTCTTCCTTGACCCAGAGATGGTTTAGCTGAGTGATGTTTAGTTTCCATGATTTGGTAGGCTTTGTTCGGGTTTTGATGTTGTTGAACTCTAACTTTAGACCCTGGTGGTCTGATAATTTACATGGGGTTGTTTTCATTTTTTTTTTTTTGTATCTGTTGATACTTGCTTTATGACCAATTATGTCATCAGTTTTGGAGAATGTTCCATGAGGAGCTGAGAAATACGTATATTCTTTCCATTTGGGTGGTAGCTTCTGTAGATATCTATTAAATCCATTTGCAGCATTACCTCTTTTAGACTCATTATTTCTCTGTTGAGTCTTTGTCTGGCTGACTAATCCAGGGTTGAAAGTGGGGTATTAAAGTCTCCCACTATAAGGATGTGAGAATTGATGTGGGATTCAAGCTTTAGCAGTGTTTCTTTTACATAGGCAGGTGCCCTTGTATTGGGGGAATAAAAATTCAGGATTCAAATTTTCTCCTGACCAATTTTTCCTGTGATGAATAAGTAATGACCGTCTTGGTCTCTTTTAATTGCTTTTAGCTTAAAGTCTATTTTGTTAGATATTAGGATGGCAACCCCTGCTTGTTTCTTAGGACTATTTGACTGGAAAACCTTTTCCCAACCCTTTACTCTAAGCCTGTGTCTGTCTTTGTGGTTGAGGTGTGTTTCTTGTGGGCAACAGAGGGCTGCCTTCTGTTGTTGTATCCATCTTGTTAGTGTGTTTCTTTTTATAGGAGAGTTGAGAACATTGATATTAAGGGATATTAGTGACCACTGATTGATATTTCCTCCCATTTTTGGTGTTAACTTGTGTTTATTTCCCTTCTCTGGAGTATTCTTTTGTCAGGTTATTGATTGTGCTTTCATGCCTTATCTGGGTACCTTAGGTTGGAGTTTTCCATCTAATTTCTATTGTGAAAACTTGTGGCTCTTACATGTGATAAACATAGTAGTTTCCTGAATGTGACATTTCTGTGAGTTCTTCCTTCATTGTCAGAGTAACTTTTCAGTACATCATGTGCCAGCCTGATATGTGCTTCAGCTTTCTAAATTTTTGTTTTATAAATATGCACAACTATTCCTGCTTTATATTTTCCATTACAATTTTGAGCTTTGCCATATAATATCATATGAAGGAAATAATTTCTTTGTTTTGGTCAATTAATAAAATTTTTAATATAAAAATTAGAATGTAAGAATATATGTTAAATTAAGGCAGAAAGTTAATTCAACTTAGTTAAGGTCAGTCCCAAAACCTATTATTTGTAATATCAATGACTAACAATACTCACTATCAAAAATATTTTTATTAAGATATGTACAAACTTTGTATCCTCTGTAACTATTACAATATACTATTTGTACCCTTTGTACTACATTATTACAATATCTCAGATTTTGAGATTATTTTTTAATGTTAACAAGCAGATTAAAGTTTTCCATTCCATATAATTCAAATTAATATATATTTTTATGGTTAATATATTTTTTACATCATGTACTCCATCAAACTCAGTTATTAGAACTCTCAGATGCATGCCCACTCTTATGATCTCCCCATTTACAAAAACACCCATTCATGCTGCTCATTTACTTACTGGCTTTTGTCACCCACACCCCTGCCAGAGGGCATTGATGTAGAAGTGAGGCACTGTGTCATTTAACTATGTTCTAGCATTGTGTTTTTCTGTACAATGCCATCTCTCCCTTTTTATTTTTTTAAGCCACTAATGAGTGAGTACATCCCCTGATTCTCTTTCTGAAATTGTGATACCTCACTCAGGTGGATAGTCTCCAAATCCATCCATTTGCTTGCAGAATTTAGTATATCATTTATTCTTACTGCTGAGTAGTACTCCATTGTGTAGATGTACCACAGTTTGTTAATCCATTCCTCACCTGAGGGGCATCAAGGATGTTTCCAGGTTCTTGCTATTGTAAATAATGCTGCTATAAACATAGTTGAGCTAATGTTTTTTGGGTGTGAATATGCGTCCTTAGGGTATATGCCTGAGAGTGGATTTGTGTTTGTTTTTTTTCAGCAGAGAATTACCACATAGAGCATGGGTTTGGGCTAAAAAGTGGAAAAATACAGGAATAAAAGTTTCATTGCTTAATAAGAGGAGAGATAAAGTTCCAGGCATAATAATATTTGGTTTTAATTTTACTGATATAGATTTTGATATATCTCAGAGTTGCCTAGACCTAGTTGAGTTCCAATTTTCAACTCTTTTGCTTGCTCCTTGTCTTGGGATTTCATTTGTGCACCAGAACAACTGTGTTTACTTTTGATTTTCTTTTAAATTTACAATAACTATGAGTTAAATATAACTTAAATGTTTGACTCTTAATTTTTATAATAAACTTTATAATTTGATTATTGTACATTAATTTTGTTCAAATTTATAATATGGAAAATTCTTTAATATTGTATTCATTATAACACTCAGTAAATTAACTTTTAATACTCTACTGCTCCCTTTTAATTGTTTTTCAGATTAATGTCCACCAGAAACCTATGGACTTGGTCTAATATTTGCACACATAAAGAAATAGTAGATTTTATATTCATTCACAGTTGCGTTATTTCCATATTTTTATGATATTCTAGTTTAATTATTTTTTAAAAATTATTTGCTTGTACTTTAAGTCTGTGCATGCTTGGCTTGCATGTATCACTGTGTACCATATGCATGTTTGGTACCCACATAGGCAAGAAGAGAGTGTTAGGTTCTTCAAAATGTTGTTACTCATGTTTATATATCTCCAGAATGGTTCATGTAATGACTCCCAGTCTGTAGAAAGAGCAACAAGTACTTTTGCCCAATGAGTTATCTGTTCAGGACCTAGAATTCTATTGTCTTATTTTTAAATTTTAATGATTTTTAAAACTTTATTTTGTATTCATTGGTATTTTGTCTTTATTTATGTCTGTGGGAAGGAGTCATATTATCCAGAACTGGAGTTACAGAAAGTTGTGAGCTTTCATATGTGTGTTGGCAATTGACCCTGGGTCCTCTGAAAGAGTACATAGTTATCTTTTTTTTATCTGTGGGTCACAGGAAACTTTATTTAGTAAACTATAGTGAAATATATAAACATTTGTTGTTGGCTAATTCATGTATGCATTTTAAGTAGTAATTTTAAGTTATGCTAACAAGTAGATTAAAGGTAATAGTGTGACATGTGACATTTAAATGGACATTTTGAAAAGATTTTATTACTTCATTCATAACTAGAATAGAGATGACAATAAAAGGACATTTTTAAAATTTAAGGTCTAACCATAAAAATTCTTTGTAGTATTACCATTGATTATCTTAACTGCTGAAATATTCCTTCTGCCTCTAGAAATTTTAGAGGGAACTTATGTATGCAACATGCGGTTTTACCTTTGTCTTTTATCTCAACCATTATGTTCTAGCAATACCATAGGTGTTTTACTTTGAAATATCATTATATTCACTTATATTCTCTATACTTCCTTGAATGTCATTGATTTTCACTAATTTTAAATACTTAAACCTAGGGTAATATTCTAAAACCCTTTGTTATTTAGATGGGGAAACTGTCCCTGACAAATTGCTTTTATGGTAATGAACACCAAAAGCAATTTAGGGAGGAAAGAATTTATTTCATCTTTAAGTTACAGTGTGTCATGAGGAGAACTCAGTGCTGAAATTCAAAGTGAGAACTTCTAGTCTGGGAACCAAAGTAGAGACTCATAAACATGCCCACTTACTGGTTTGTTCAGCCTGCTTTCTTATACAAGCCAAGATCATCTACTGGGATAACACCACCTATAATCAGCTAAACTCTTTTAAATCTTAAAAAAAAATGCCAACCTAATTGAGGCAGTTCTACAAATCCGTTTCTCACTTAACAAGAATACCCAGCTAACAGCTAAGATTTTCCATCAGAGATATCTTTGGACACTTTCTTTTTTCAGTATTTTAAGAATTTCAATTCATAATTAGGGGGTCATATTTTATATATTATCTTCAATGGGTATTTTGAAATTTATAATTATTACAAAGTATAGCATGACATAGTATCAAAACAATGTTTTTTCATTCAGTTATAGACTCAGTTTAGACACTGTACTGCAGTAGTTCTAAGCCTGAGAGCTGTAATAATTTTAAGTCTGAAGATCCTTTTATCTTGGTCCCATATCAGATATACTGCGTATCAGTTATTTACTTTATGATTCATAAGAGCATCAAAACTAGTTATGAAGTACTAATAAAATAATTTTATATTTGGGGTAAATATAACAGCAGAAATCGATTAAAGGTTTTAAAATATTGCAGTATTAGAAAAATTTAATGACTGTTAACATTGCTACTTATGTTTTCTATTTTTATAAAATTAAGTCTCATTTTTTATTCATGTATTTCTTTGTTAAACTCCCTTCCCCCTGCTGACCCATCCAGGTTATTGTCTCTTCTTTCCATCCCCTTATCTCCTCACTAGAAAGGGCAGGAGGACCCAAGGGAGATAATTCTGCATCCACTCCAGACAAGGTCAATTTCCTCATCCTAATATCAAAACTGGGTTAGATGTTCTTATGGAATGAATGGGTTCCAAGGTACCAGTCTAAGGTACTTCAGATACCAAGCTGTTAAGTAGTTGTGGTTTGCAGCCTGTGTGTTCTTTGCTTTCTGTTTAAACTGCATTAATGAGTGAGTACATTCCCTGATTATCTTTCTGAGTTCATGATACCTCACTCAGGAGGATATTCTCCAAATCCAACCATTTGCCTGAAAAATTTAGAATATCATTCATTCTTACTGCTGAATAATACTCCATTTTTTAGAATATCATTTCTTGTTAATACTGAGTAGTACTTCAATAATACAATGGAGTATTATTCAGCAATAAGAAAAAATGATAAAAAAAACAAAAAAAAGAAAAAATGATATTCTAAAATTTGCAGGCAAGTGGTTGGATTTGGAGAATATTCTCCTGAGCGAGGTATCAGAAACACTGACAGATAAGGAGGTGATGTACTCACTCTTTAGTGGACTCTAAATAAAAAAGCAAACAGCATAGCATGTCCAAGCTGCAAACTACAACCTATGAACAGCTGGGTTCTGAAACACCTTGGACTGATTCCTTGGATCCCACTCTCTATAGAGGAACACCAGACTCAATCTTGATTTTGGGGTGAGGAAACTGGATTTGCCATGAGTGGATGCTGAATTGAGCAATATGGGAACATTGGGATCTCCTGCCCTTGCTGTGGAGGAGATGAGAAGATGTGGAGAAGAGAGTGACTGGTGGGGGTTGCAGGGGGAAGGGACCTTGAATAAGGATATACATGGATAGAAAACTTGACTTTATTCATAATAAAAAAAAGAAAAAAAGAAAGAAAATTTAGACTGTGGTGTCTTGCTTCAAAATTATGTAATAACTACAAACTATTAGTCTCCTAGAATGAGATCCTGGGAAGTCCATAGTACTTTTACATATAGTATTAAATTTAATTATCATTGAAACAAAATAGTAGCTATAGGGACATTATTATGAAGAGATTGGTTGCAATTTATGGAACATTACTGATTAGCCACTATAGAATACTTTTATGAATTAATCACAAATTATACATTGAGAGCAAGTTAAAAATTGAGAATGCTACAATGCTATAAAAATATGAAGATTCTCAGTGCCTCTGCATTACACAGGTAAACAATTGGTAAAGATGGCAATATTACAGCATATATATTATGACAGTTAATAAATAAATTAGAATTGCATATGTCATTAATGAAATTCAAAATTTTATAAAAACGGAATTTTTCTTTTTTTCTATTTTTGAATAAAGTCTCATTTTTTTATCCATGTATCTCATTCTTCAAACTCCCTTCCCCCTCCCACTCCTCCCAGTCACTCTCTTTTCTCCCCATCTCCTTATCTCCTCCCCAGCAAGTGCAGGAGGTCCCAAGGTGGCTTAATTCAGCATCCACTCGAGGCAAGTATGATATCCTCAACCTAATATGAAGACAGGGTGAGTTGTATCTCTGGAGGGAAGAGGCTCCAAAGTGCCAGTCCAAGGAGCTTCGTATCCCAAGCTGTTCAGTGGTTGTAGATTGCAGTTTGTGTGTGATTTGCTTTTTATTTAAAGTCCACTAATGAGGGAGTACATCCCCTGCTTATCTTTCTGGAATTGTGATAAATTGCTAAGGAGAATATTCTTCAAATCCATCCATTTGCCTGTGAATTTTAGAATATCATTTTTTCTTACTGCAGAGTAGTACTCCATTATCTAAAACATTTGTATTTGTTCTTTACTATGCGAATTTCAAATATATACAAATATATATTTCTACTATGCTGGTAGTACATATAAATCTAGTGCAACCACATAGAAAGTAAAAGAAAAGAACTATATACTAACAAAAATATTTAGGACACATAAAAAGAAATAATAAAAATATATTATATATTTGTATATATTTATGTTCCCTTTAAATAAGATTACATACATCACAAAATTCAGTTAAAATGCAGAGATTTTTCAGGAAGAATATATTTAACAATAATTTTGGACAATTTGGGGAAGTCTTCAGTTTAATATTAGGGCCATACACGTAGTGTTAAGTTTCCACTACAATACAACATTCAATAGCTTTAAAAAATGTACAATTACTATAAAATAATATTTTGTAATAATATGTAATTAAACCATCCAGAAGGTCCAAGTATAAGCACATAATCATTTAGTAGCATGACTCTGTAACTTCTGATTAAGTTTTCTATTTTGGGGTCATAATGTTTTCCTCTGAAGAGGGATTGAGAAGACACTCAGAGTCAATGACACAGGCTTTTGGAGTCTGTTGAAACACAAAAGCTGAACTCATTCATTCAACAATGTGTAGAGCCTTTTATACTCACCTCCCAGCATCAAGGCTGTTTCTGAATTTAGTGATATAGAGTGGCCATCAGTCTTTTGCAGAGCAAGTTTAAGACCTCTGACAGTACCTATTGCTAGATCCTCCACTGTATTAGGAACATTGGACAGTAGCTGTTGCTAGGCTTTCAATAAATATTGAAGTTGACTCATAAGGAAGTACATTAAGTGTATGCCTGAGCAACTGGTTTGAGTCAATTTCCATAACCCTATGGACCTGTCATATTACATTTCTACACTTTTTATTTTATTACATGGCTGTTGAGCAGAAATCAGAGTTTCTTGCCTTGACCTTTTTGAGCCTATCTTAGTAGTGCTCTGTAACTGGACTCTGCCTTCCATTCATTCATGTAAAGCTGGCCAGTTGGAGAGGATTAGACACTAGTCTTTTCAATTTCATAGAAGCGAGCACACATAATATCTTGTGGAAGTCTATTAGAAGGATGTCTAAGAGCCAATAAAACCTATAAGTTGCCTTAGGTACTGCCTTCTGATGTCAGATTACTCTAGAAAACCCTTTAATGAAAGAAAAATTAAAAGTACCATGCTGACAATCAAAACATAAGTTAGAAATCAGGAAGGATCAAATATCTTTTTAATATATATTATCCTAAAAAAATCTGTCAAAGACATAACTTCAGAATTTTTTCTGTTTTAATTGGAATATTTTGTGGGTTAGCTATAATTAATAATATAGAAACTTACCAGATCATGGCCTTCTAATGTATTTAGCTAGCTTTCAGAGTATTAAACTAACATTTCTCACTTCAAAAGGTGTCATAAAAATGATTAAAATTAAAGGTCAAAGGTCCACATGTCTTCAGAATTCAGAGGAGCAAGGAGAGAAATAAAGGGGAATATATACCTTACCTGTCCTTGGTTATTTCTTTCTTGGTGGAAGCATGCTGATCAGTCTCTAAGTGCACATCTCTTACCTGGACCCAAACAGGCATAGTGGCACTCTGAGGACAAAACACAAGCATACCCTCTTGTACTGCTTGCAACTGGGCTGGTGACTGCCATTTAGGAGAGATAAGATCTTTGTATCATATTAGTGGTAGAGGTGTGCCTCAGTCCTTATGACCATGTTTGGTCTTAGGGAACTGTATTTGCTAGGAGAGTTTTATAATATTTGCAATCTCAATCCAAATGTCCACACTATAATGATATTCTTATGTTTATAATTTTGAAGACAATTTTGAGTAGCTTTGAATATAAAAGTCTACTGAATTTGCAACATGTCCTGCCTCAGAACAGTTACTACTAAACTAAGCAACTTTACTAGAATTCAATGGCTACAAACAGATTATTACATTTACTGAAACAGAACACAAAGCTATATGTAGCTCTTTAAAGTTGTTTCAGGTAGAGCTTCATTTTAAAGAGTTCTAAAGAAATACAGGATACAAAATAAAATATACTGTATGAGCTAAACAGTAGCAAAATCACTGTTAAATTTTAAATCAATTATTTATAAAAGTAGCTTGAAATGTCCTATTAAATTGCAAATTCTATCACCTTTTTGGTTTTGTATAGATTACATGCTCTAAGTTACACATTCAGTGCTTGAGACAAAGATTTGCCAAATATCTTTTACTTTTAACAATAGGACAACATTCTATCAGTTGATGTTTGCATAAGTTAACCTTTGAACAAGAGCCATTGGAGAAGAAATAAAGTCTATTTTCAAGTTAAGAAACTTACCTAAAAATAGTGTTCTATGCAGTATGGTGGTTTCTCAGAAAATTGAGTATCAGTCTCCCCAAGGACCCAGCAATACCACTTCTGAGTTTATACCCTAAAGAGGCACATTCACACTCCAAAGGCATTAGCTCAACTACGTTTATAGACATGTTATTTGTAATAGCAAGAACCTGGAAACAACCTAGATGTCCCTCAACTGAAGAATGGATTAACAAACTGTGGTACATGTACACAATGGAGTACTACTCAGCAGTAAGAAAAAATGATATCCTAAAATTTGCAGGCAAATGGATGGACTTGGAGAACATTCTCCTGAGCGAGGTATCACAAACTCAGAAAGGTAAGCAGGAGATATACTCACTCATTAGTGGTCTCTAAACAAACAAACAAACAAGAAAAAAGCCAAGCATGCCCAAGGTGCAAAACACAACCACTGAACAGCTTGGGATCAGAAACACCCTGGACTGACTCTTCAGATCCCACTCCACCTAAAGGAACACCTGACTCACTCTTGAGGGAGGGAGGACAAACCTGGATCTGCCAGGAGTGGAGACTGAACTAAGCAATATTGGGTCAGTGGGACCATGGGACTGTCTGCTGCCTGCCCAGGGAGGGGATGGGGAGTTGTGGAGAAGAAAAAATGACCTGATGTGGTGGGAGGGGGAAGGGTCTTTGAATAATGATATACAGGGATAGAAAGTGTGACTTCTTTGTTCATATTAATAATAATAATAATAATTATAAGTATACAGAAAAAAATAGTGTTCTAGCCCACAAATTGTAATAATTACTATTTCTTTATTTCTTTTTCTTATGGTCCATAAATAAACAAAGGTGAAAGAATTTTATCAGATAGTACCAGATAGGTAGGATCAACACAGTGAATATGGCAGTCTTAACAAAAGCAATCTACAGATTCAATGCAATTTGCATGAAAATCCCAATACAATTTTTTACAGACATTGAACGAATAAAACTCAATTTTATTTGGAATAATAGCAAAGCCAGAATTGCCAAAACAGTTTTACTCAACAAAAGAACCTCAGGAAGCATCACTATCTCCAACTTAAAATTATGCTATAGAACTACAATAATAAAAACAGCTTGGTACTGGCATAGAAACAAATTGTGGAACAATGGATTGGAATTAAAGATCCCAAAATTCACCCACACACCTATGAACACCAGATTTTTGATGAAAAGTCCAAAAATATTCAATGGAAAAAAAGATGATATCCTCAACATATGGTGCTGGCATAACTGGATGGTAGTGTGTAGAAAAATGGAAATAGATCTTAAACTATCACCCCGCACAAAACTCAAATCCAAGTGGATCAGTGAGCTACACTGAACTTGATAGAAAAGAAAGTGGGAAATACCTTCCATCACATTGGCACTGGTGACCACTTTTTAAATATAACACCAATACCACAGGCACTAAGAACAACAATCAATAAGTGGGACCTTCTAAAACTGAGAAGCTTCTGTAAGGCCAAGGACATAGTCAATAAGAGAAACTAACAGCCTACAGAATGGGAAAAGATTTTTACCAGCCGTACAAGTGACAGAGGATTGATCTCTAAAATGCATAGAAAACTCAAGAAACTAGAGCCTAAAACCCTTAATAACACAATTAAAAATGGGGTTAGAGGGAATTCTCAGCAGAAAAATTAAAAATGGCTGAAAGGCACATGAAAAAGTGCTCAACATCTTTAGCCATCAGAGAAGTACAAATCAAAACTACTTTGAATACCACCTTACATCTGTCAGAATGGCTAAGATTAAGATCACAGTTAACAGCCTATGGTGGAGAGGATGCAGAGCAAGGGGAACACTCCTCCACTTTGGAATGCAGGGTGGTGGTTTCTCCAAAAACTGGGAATCAATCTCCCCAAGAGTCCAGCAATACCACTTTTAGACATGTGTCCCCAAAGCATTAGCTCATCTATGTTCATAGCAGCATTATTTGTGATAGCAAGAACCTGGAAACAACCTAGAAGCCCTCAACTGAAGAATGGATTAACAAACTGTGGTACATCTAAACAATGGAATACTACTAACCAGTAACAGAAAATGACATTCTAAAATTGGCAGGCAAATGAATGAACATGGAGAATATCCTCCTGTGTGAGGCATCACAATCCCAGAAAGATAAGTAGGGGATGTACTCACTCATTAGTGGACTTAAAAAAATATAAAGAGATGTCATTTTACACAAGAACTCAAGGATAGAACATAGCTAAATGACACAGTGCATCACTTCTGCATTGATGGCCTCTGTCAGATGTGTGGTGAGAAAAGATTTGTTTTCTTTAAGGGCCTGGCCACAGGGGGTTAATTATGCTCCATTAAGTAAATGAGCAGCATGAATGTATGTTTTTGTAAATGGGGAGATCATAAGAGTGGGCATGAATCTGAGAGGTCTGATAAGTAAGTTTGATAGGGTGCATGATTTAGAATCACCAAATAATGTGTGTGTGTGTGTGTGTGTGTGTGTGTCTGTGTGTGTGTGTGTAAAAGAAAATGTTAGCCCCAATTAAACTCCTTCTTTTATAAAAAAAGAAAAGAATTTCATGAGATAAAGCTATTTGTACTGCTGTTCTAAAGTCAAGGCAAATTACCTGATTTAATTCTTGGGTACTGGTATGTGTTAGTATAAAAATAATATCATGAAACTTCTTTTGTATTCAATATTGTAGTTTGATATTCTATAGAAGGCATTTTTTATTAAGCTTTTTGGAGATGATATAATTAGTCTGGGTCCAGTTTGTCAGCATTCTACTCATCTTTGACTGAGTGTTTCCAAAAAAAAAAAAAAAAAAAAAAAAATTTATGTTTCAGAAACAAGTAGTGACCTCCATTCCTGTAGTCACGACTCTAGGATGATCTAGGTAAAAAAGCTTTTATCTAGATTATACCAAATCAGAAGAATGGGAGGAACTATTGCTGCCTCACCCCTTACTGAGAATTGTAATTTTACAACATTCCTTAATAAAAAACCATGCTGGACACTTTTAAGTATGAATATTTGCCCTGCATCAAGGCTGCATTCAGTGTTACACTGCACAAATCCTATGCCTTAAAGTACAAAGGAAATCCACAAGAAGGAGCTTGTATAAAGGTCACAGAGTTACCAGGAGCTATGATTTTTATTTAATTTTGGGTTTTTTTTGTATTTTTTTTTGCATTGGCCTTAAATTTCAGGGGAAATTTTAGTCAGTTCAGAAATCTTTGAAAAAGTCCCACTTCTGTTCAATCAAAGATTTTGTCTCTTTTGACCTGGAATGCTCAATGCCCTTCTCCCCTTATTATAAGAAATTTATTTTAGCTTCCTCAAGGCTCTAATGAGAAATATGCAAGTCCTTAGTATGTTCTACACCTAGGAATATACACAATGCTCATTCAAAACTTTGATTTACAGAACTGAAACCTTTAACTGGAGAACTGAAAGAGTCAGGGAAGGCCCTAAATATAAGAGTTACTGGAACATGGACAAATGCTTAGATAATACAAGAATAGAAGAACCACATAACTATACTCAGGCAAATTGATGGAGGTCTAACATCAGCTCAGCTGTACAGGTCTCTCTTCCTGCTTTACTATGATTGGCTCTATGCTCTGTTTCTTGTCCTCTGTCTGAGCCCTTGGAATGATAGCTCAAGTCAGAAATACTGTTTTATTTGGCGTGTTCCTTCACTCCCATGAGGCCTGACATGTCTCACACTGACTCAGGCTGCCTGGCTTTCCAGAAATGGATGAGAAGGTAAACAAAAAAGAATCTTTCTTACCTAGGATGAGTTGAATGAGTTTTTGTCTGTCCCCTGATGTGATTGTTTGGGGAGGGGGCTTGGCCTCCTAGACATACCCCGAAATTTAGCTAAGGCTCAGTTTAGCAATCTCCAGATCTCTGGAAGAGTGCTCTGGATGGTACTCTCTGACTCATAATAGTGCTGCTGAATGAAGAGGAGTAGGCAGCAACAAATAACTATTTTAAAATACACTAGTGTGTAAATTATAAAGGAAATTACATCAAGATGGGGGTGGCTTTCTTACTGACCTAAAATGCTCTTTGATAACATTTTTTGCTGACAAAATCCACTGTGTTTGCTAAATAAAGAGACTTCATTTTTATAATTATTATGCATATGGTTTTAGTTCTGACACAGAGAAATCAGGAGTGGAAAAGAAATAGCTGTTTTGGGGGTAAGGCTAGATTAGGTAATTAGAATCTGTATCTATAATATTTCAATACCTTCACAGTACTTAAATTCTAATCAACCAGGAGGCTTTGGTAATACTGTCATTTATAAATACCAAATTTTTACAGAGAAATCTGAATATATTAATATAAACGTATTCATTTAAACCATTAGTACAGAAGATTACTTTGGTTTGTTTAATATCTAAATGTTTTATTACTTTTATATTTCTAAAATAAAGCTTAAGTGGCATCATAATAAATTCTTATTTTTATACATAACTGGAATTGATTTACTAACATTATTCTTAACTGTTTTTGTATATTTATGGATGAATAAATATTAGTTTAAAATATTTTTTAATACTATGCTAAATCTAAACTCATAATAAGAGGTGATATTTCCTCTTATAGTTCCTAGAAGGGATCATATTTAACTTGATATTGTTTCCCTTTAAACACATAATTGAACTAATAACTTGTTGGATTGGTTCTGGTGCTTCATGAATATTTCTCAGATCAAGCTGATTGATGATAAAATTCCTTTCAACTGACTTTTCACTGAAAATCTTCTTCATTTTTATTAGTTATTGAGAACGAATGTTTAAAATTTGAAAAACCTAGGTCAGCTATCCAATTAAATTAGAAGATTAAAAGACAGCATAGACTATTCTGACACATGCAAAATTTAATTGACCATGACTGGTGAATATTATCAGAAGGCTACATTAGTTACTTGGAGATATATATCACATATATACATACATATATATATATACATACATATATATATACAGTTCAACTACTGGTTATGGCATCTCTGAGTTTCTTAACAAAAATGAAAAGGTCAATACATATTGTGTGTCACATTTTGTTTGCTTCAGAGACCAGGGGGAAGTAACATCAATCAAATATTAAAAACTTATCAAATTCTATTTTTATAAAGGCCAGGTAATTGTATACTGAAATTGTCTTTGGCCTCTACTTATTCAAGGTTAAAGTGTATCCTTGCCTAAATTATTTGAGTATTTTTATATTTTTACTTGCTTAGAAAGATTCCATTCTATAGTAAATTAGGACAGTTGAATCCATAGACATATTAGATCACATTAAAAAGAATAGTATCTGAAAACTCCTCAAAATATCAGGCTTAAGAAATAGTGTTGCACATTTCCAAAAAAAATATAGAAAGAAGAGAACTTCTAACACTGAGGTAGCAATTGCCTCACTGATGTGTCCTTTAAACATCCTGTGTGAGCATTAAGACATCAAGTTTGACAATAAGAGCAACTAGATTCTTTCAAGGTATTCATTCAGTTCAAAGATAGATTCCTAATATTGATACTGCTGGTTCAAATTGCTATCAGTTCATTCACATCTCCCTGTAATGAAGTTACCTTTTTGCTGTGAAAATGGTCTTTATGTATTCTTTGAATATGTGATGCTTCCAGTGGTTAACAATGAAACTGTTTTAGCTTATGCGCAAGGCAGCATAGAGGCAGGCTTGAAATCTAAAAGAGATACAGGAAAATGAAGGATAGAGCCTTGGAGAGGCAAATCCAGTTGCCCAAAAAACAAGATGTGACTGTATTGGATAGTTACCACTAAACTGCCAACACAAAGATTAATAGAAATTGGTTAATTTAAGATGTAAGAGTTAGCTAGTAATAATCTGAGCCACAGACCAAACTGCTTGTAGTTAATACAAGCCTCTATGTGTTTATTTGGGACAAGGAAGCTGCAGGACACAGATTTAGAAAGTTTCCAATTATGTTATTTTTATGTTCTGTAATATTAAGTAAGTCATTTGTCACATTGTAGCATTTCTTGTAGATTCATTGATTGAAATTCTGACCACTGGAAAGATTTTTTTATTGCCACTTTGCTATAAAGATATTAGAGGACCAGATGACAGATTTAATGTTGTCCCCTTCTATGTATTGACAACACATAAAACTTCTAAGCACTATTTGTTAGCTAGATCTGTTTTGCTTTCTATGCTAGCTGATCATATAAGATTTCTTAGGACCATTGCTGCAAATTTAGATAGAGATATTGCAGGGGTAGAAAAGTAGAGACTGCTGGTACTTTCTCTAGTAAATTAATAGACTTGCTTGTACCTTTACTCTTCAACACTAAATGTGGCCCTGTAATTGTAGCTGAAAGGAGTGGGGCTATTAGCTTGGTATATTGACAAATTTATAATTTGATTTCTCAGGCAAAACCTATTTATGATTAGAATTTAAATAATAACACACTTTTTTGTTTTATATGTATCTTTTTTAGTTTCAGGAGTAACCCAAAAAAACTAATGTAAACAAAATAAAAATCAAATCACAGAATACAACAACATAATAAATAAACCTCAGGAACATTTATTATAATTTCCATGTAGAACTCCATCTAAAGTCTCTGCATAGCCTTCCTTTTCTGATATAAGCAATTTAAAAATAATGGGCTCTGACTGAAAATATAGCAGGAAAATCTTGTGTTCAAACTTGAATCTGTTACATAGCCATCTATTAGTCTGTACAATATTTAATATACTTGATTTATTTATTTCTTCATTTATTTATTTTTCTATGTATTTTTGCCCTGCATATATGTCTATTTACCATATGTATTCCTGCTACCCATGCAAGGCAGAGGAGATCATCGGATCCCTTGAGAATGGAGTTACATTATGTTTGTGAACCATTGTGTGAATGTTAGAAATTGAAGCTAGGCAAAGTAGAAGAGCAGCAATTGCTTTTAACTAGTGAGGCCACTGTCCATCTATTGATTGAATTTCAGTGTACTCACTAAATAAACTGACCAAGCACAACTATGTAAGAAATGTACTACCATCATATCTAAAGATTTACATAAGGTATTTTACCTTTAATTTCTACTTGGAACAACAATTATAATATATATTAGGACACATATCTTGCTGTTGTCTATATCACTGGATGC
>PVIH01013377.1:42637-58797 GCA_004025045.1 Sigmodon hispidus
AGAAAAATGACCAGATGTGTTGGGAGGGGGAAGAGACCTTGAATAAGGATATATAGAGAAAGCTGAACACAAAGAAAATATATGTGTAGCAATCTTATTTGTATTTCTACCCTTGATAAGCCATGCTTATGATTCTTATCCTCTGTATAGTTATTGTTAACTCTTCTGCATTTTAAATTCTTTTTACTGTTTTTTTTTTGATAAATACAAAATAAAGAAGAAAAAAAAAAGAAATATCCCTTAAGTGAAATGATTGACAAGTGTTACTGAAATAAAATATTGAAATACAAATGCTTTGTTAATAAGCATAAATTAGTTTTTATTTCTTGCTAAATGAAAACATTTGTCACCTGCTTTTACTTGAATGAAACATAGACTAGTATACTCATAATGAAATTAAAAAGTTATAATATGCTAATGGCTTTTGAAAGCTCAATAACATTATATTTTATTTTTATTTATTTATTTATACTTTTATTTTATTTTTACTATCTATGTCTTTGTTGAGAAAACATGGCTAAGAAACAATATAATAATCAAATCAGAAGAGTAAAAATGTTGAGGTAGAGAACACTGTTCAAACAGATTTTTGATCCATCATTATTTATCTCATACATAATTCTCTCACCATATAATATTTCAAACTGCTGTTATATATTCTCATACAGATTGCTGCAAAGTTTCTTTACATAGCAGTAGTTCTTTGACATAGCTATTATTTAACATATTCATTCAAACATGTATTCATTCACCTACTTCTTGCTCACTCTCTCTCATTCATTCTTTCAATCACACATTTGTCATCCCATAGGCTTCTTTTTTATTTTATTTTCTTCTTATTATTTTTATGAACGAAGAAGTCACACTTTCTATCCTTGTATATCCTTATTCAAGGTCCCTTTCCCCTCTCAGTACATCAGTTCATTCTCTCTTCTCCCCACTCCCCATACCCTCCCTATGCAGGCAGGCTTCTTTTTTTATTTCTCCTTTATCACACATTAAACACACATCCTGCATAGCTTCATCCCTACAATGCTGTTGCTATTACATACTCTCATTCATACCTATTCATTCCTCCTTCTTACTTCTATATTACATTCTCACTGTTCCCTACTTCCTTAACCAAACTCTGGACAATTGCATGTACCATTTTCACGGCCCAAGGCATTTTCCTAACATGTGAAGTCACACAATTTTTCTCAGGCTAGTAAGATTACAAAGACTGGCCTATGTAAATGCTAGGCTTTAAACATATCTTTATTTTCCCCCAGAGAATGATATGTAAATTCAGGACTTAACAATAACAATATCAGATTGAATCTTGAGTTTTAAGGGTACTTAAAGTAAGTCAACTATTGCAAAGTTGGGTATTTCTAAATACAGCCTGGCCTTGATGTAGCAATAAATAACATCTGAAAATTTGTCTTTGTGTATTTTTTAAGAGTAGTTTAGTCTGTCTGATTTTTTGCTGTTTTCTAAAATTAGTTGTCTTTGAGAGTAAATATGCTTTTTCTTTCCTGTGTTAGTAAAGAATATTCTAAGAATATTCTACTATTATATCTATACATTAGAAATCATTTCTTTTTACTATCTGCAACTATAACTGTGTCCAAAGATGTAGGAAAAAGACCCACATTACCAAATTGCTGTGTAAAGAACACCACTGATACAGAATGTCTTTTTGTATGTTGTGAATGTCGTCGGATAAGAAAGAAACTGTTTTGACCTAAGGCAAAGCATCTTAAAAGTTAGTGAGAAATCTAAGCATAGATACAGGGAAAAAGGCCAGAATAAGAAGATATGTGATCTGGCCACTAAAGGAGCAATGTAAACACATTTAGATGAGCCAGAATCTATGTCACAAGATAGATTAATAAAAATGGGTTAAGATGAGAGAGGTAGTTAACAATATGCTTGAGTCATAGGCTAAATAGCATGTAATTAATATAAGATTTTGTGTGGGGTTTTGCGTCTTTGAGACTGTTAGTCAAGACCTTAGGGCTAGGTAGAGCTAAGCAACTGTGGGCAGGTCTAGATTTAAAGGCTAGTCTGGACCAAAAACTTTTATTACAAATGATGTCCAATGTGGGGCTCCCAGGTATTGTAGAAATTATTTATTGATAATTGATTATAGAAAGGGTTAATATTAATTAAGGGGTTTATATGAAACATTAATTGATTTAAGATTGAACCTTAGGGCAATTTTTGGAAGGTTAAAATATCTCACATGATGACAATAATGATCCTCCCTCTAAAAATACAATAAAAAACAAACATTAATGTCTAAACCTGCCATGCTCCATAGCTGATTTTATTAGGAAAGCATAGCAGTGCCGCCAAAAAAAAAGATTCAAACAGAAAAAAAAAATTGTCATCAATAGTCAGTGATCCCAAAGCTCTGGTAGGTATGACTTTTCATCAAAAAAATATATATCTGTTGGATCTACTTGTTAAGTTCTACTTGTTACTTTTTGCATGCTCTCTTAACCCTCAGCACTGCTTCTCTTTCCAGTATATTCATTTCCCCAACATCTTTTCTGTCACTTATCTTCCTGTTCACTTCAGAAAGAAGCAGACTGCCCCTCTCAGGGCTATCAAACAAACATGGCATAAGAAGATTCAATATGGATGGGCACAAACCCTTATACCAAGATTGGACAAAGCAAACCAGTAAGGAGAAAAGTTTCCCTCAAATATGCAAAATCTTCAGAAACACCCTCATTCTCCCAATTATGATTGCCACAAAAACTCTGATCTAAACAATCACAGAATGTATGCAGAGGACCTAACACAGACCGATGCTGCTCTTTGATTGTTTCTTGAATCTCTGAGGCCCTGTATGTCCTCCTTACTTGAGTCAGCAGACTGTATTATCTTGGTGTGCTCAAATTCACTTGATCCTACATCCCTTTCCCCTCCTCTTCCATAGGGTTGCATGAATTTAAATTATAATTATTTCATTTTTAATGTGTATAAATATGTGTTTCTCTGTGTCTTTCTATGTGTAAGTGCACTCAGAGAACAGAAAACAAAACAAAACAAAACAAAAAAAAACATCAAAACTCCTGGAGCTGGAATTGCAGGAGATTATAATCTGCTAATCATTATTCTTTCTAAACTCACCAGTGACCCAAATTTGCATTAAACAGTTAACATTGATTCATCTGACTTTTCAGTGGTGTTAGATATGATAAAAAACTTTTTGTTTCTTGAAATATTTTTTTTTACCATGGATCCTATAAATTTATCCACTCAAGCTGTGTCCTTGCTATTTATTTCCATTTTAATTATGTGTTAATTAATTACAACCCTTAGATACAAACTTGACTCCTACTTTTTATACTAATTTTTCCTCCATAGATGATCTTCTTCAGCCTTATTATTTCACTTCCATATATAAACTGATTAATTAAATATATTTTCCCAATTGGATTTTTTTAATGACCCAAAGACATCAATAAACAGTTACTCTAAAGTCTGTTTTTAAAAGCTGTCTCAAAATAGTATGTGCATAACAGAATTTTAGGATCTTCATGATTCCTCTTACCTTTCATTGGTACAAATGATGTTGGCTAGACTCTGTGTTATAAAACCTTTTCACCTATGTATAACTGATTCTTAAAATATTATAAGTGTTTGGTGTTCAAACAAAGCTAAGCATTTTAACTACACAGTTAGATTACTTTGTCTAATTATATCTCAAAATTAAAAATAATATTCAACAGCACTATATTTTCCTATAAAAAATAATGCCTTGATTACTAATAATTTATCTTTGAAGAATTTACCTGGCAAACTTTTGTTTGCTCAGAAATCCATATAAATCTGAAGTGCTACAAAATAAAACTGATGCAGAAATTAAATATATAGGCACTTACATAATATAATTTGTGAAATTTTGTGTCACTCTACTCAAAAACATCACAATCACTTGAAAAGACTTTTATAATTCAGGATTACAGGTCCTGTGTCTGATATTATTAGTTTTTAAAATATCAACACATGCATTAACTTTTTATAGCATTTTATGCATCAGACACTCAATATTGAAGACAATGATACAATAAAAAATATATGATTCAGAAAGATATAAGTCTGATTTCAAACACCTTTGCTACTTCTATAACTATAATTTGACATCAAATTTAAAATGTTTGTTTAAAAGGTATAATTTGTATCAATGTATCTTAGTTGTAGAAATTAGTGATTTTTTTCTGAGATGTTTTTGTGCATAAATATTAGATTCTTCAATAATATATGTTCATATTTATTCACATGTTGCCTTGTTTGTGCTATTATTTCTTTTGGTTGCCTTATCACTCTCATTATATAACCCACTATTCTCACTCATTCTAACCTCCCTCCTACTTATTGGTCCTCATACCTTGTCCAAGATTTTTTCTCTGTGACTGTGATAAAACAGCAACTAATGACATCTTAGGAGAAGAGAGGGCTTATTTGGCAGACAGTTTATGGTTCTTTATTAAGAAAAGCCAAGGTAGAAACTCAAGTAATAACTAAAGCAGTGACCACAGAATAATGGTTATTACTGCTTCACTTTCTTTGACTTTCTCTGCTAATTTTTTATATGGTCTACATCGCCAAACTTGCTTAGAGAGAATACTACTTGAAGTGAACTGTACCTGCCCACATTGGTAAACTATTAGAAAAATGCTTCATGAATGCATCAGACTATTTTGAGTCATGGTAATATCCCAAGTGTAATGTTTTTATATGCAGAAGTTTTAAACTGACAACCAAGTTCAGTTATCACAGATCACTCATCTTTTTCTCCCCTCTCTGTATCATTCTGTCTCCATCTGTCTTATAGTTCTCCATATGCTACAAAATTAAAGATACTTATATTTCTGATGCTATTTTTCAATTTTTCAGTTGTTCCAAGTCCACACATTTACATAAAAACAAGTTTTTATTAATGTTTGTTACTGAATAAAATGACAATGTGTTTGCATACTTTATTTTCTTTCTTCATTCATTTATGGATCAGTATCTAAGCTAATGTCTTGGTTAATGTGAATGGTGAGTGAATAGTGTTACAATAAATGTATATATGGTGGTGTTTCTAGGTTTCATTAGTATACTGTCTTTGATTCATATATAATTGTATGTATATTCATAATTTGTCTTCTTTTTTATTTATATACCCATTCTCTCAAGAATATGTTGTTAAATCTTTTGGTGAAAACCATTTACTTGATTGGGAAAAGATTTTATTGTGGTTTTGATTTGCATTTTCCAGATGGTTAAAAGTATTTAAAAGCTTTTCATTTATCAATAGACCCTCTTCTGAAAAAAAAAGAATCAGTTCTGTTTATTTGTTTCTTTGTTGAATATAGTTCTTTTATTTGAATATTTAATGTTTTTGCTGTTTTCTTTGGTCAACAGTTCTTTTAAAATAAATGAGGCAATCTTATTTGTCAAGTGTTGCTTTTACATGGCCAATTTGAGTTCTATTCAGAAATTAATTGGAAATGTGTGTACCTTGAAGTGTTTCTACCTCTGATTTACTCTATTTCAAAATTCTATCACAACATTAAGGAATTTCATCATATTTGAATTGATTTTTGTTAAAAGTGAAGAATGTGTCAAATTAAATTTGAATATATTGCTTGCAGATATATATTTTTCCTAGCCTCAAACAGTTTCTGTCGGTGAGTATATGTGAAAATTTTTAGGCTTATTCCTGAGTTGTCTGCTCTTTCCCACTGTTTTTCATATCTGATTAATGTCAATGCCATATTGTGTTTTGTTAATAGAGGTTTGTAGAATAACTGATAGTCAGATGTTATATCTCTAGCATTGATTTTTCCCCCTTAAGTTTGTGTGGATTATTTGAGATTCTTTTATGTTGCCATATAAAATAAAAGTTTATTTTCCCATAGTTCTATGACAAATGAGATATACCTATATTCTTATTATAAATTATTTAACTTTCTTTTTAATATGTTAATTCACTAATACAATGTCTTTATTTATTTAAACCAATTTTAATGAGTTTCCTGATTCATTTTAGTATGAGACTTTATGACACACTTAATGTTAGCCTTGAATTTCATTGTGTCCAATTTCAATAATAATACTCATGAAATAATTTAAAGCAAGCATTTTCTCTTTAAATCTTATTTCTTTAATTTTTATTTATAAGTATTAATATCCATTGTCACCAGAGTTCAATAGATGATGATAGGTTATTTTTGAAATGAAGTTAAAGATGGTTTTGAATCATCATTCTGATATATGAAATTCAACTCGTGTGCTACAAGAGAATCCACTATCATGAACCACTGATGTATGTAACAAGGCTCTAACATTTATTTTTTTGTTTAAATTTTTTTTCCTTCTTTATTTTGTATTTATCAAAAAAAAACACAGTAAAAAGAATTTAAAATGTGGAAGAGTTAACAATTTATTTGAGCTAGTTTTCTCTTCATTATTCTCCAGATATTGGATATACGTTTTTGTCTCTTATCATATTTGGAATTGAATTTAATGATTGTACTTTACCTTCTGACAGTCTTTTTTTCCTATAGAAATAATATTGAGTATAGTCTTCCTCCTTTTAAAATTAGTCCTATTTAACCTTTTATTTAATATTTTTTTTGTTTGCTTTTTCTTTGAGATGCTCTTTCACCTACACACATATATATACACACAAAAATAAATAAATGAATGAATAAATAAATAAATTTTGGAATAATATGACCTGTGATTTTTGTAGTTTTCCAACAATATTATTCTTAATTGGATTGGATTATTGGAGTATTAGATTATTTTCCCTTAGAAATCACTATGGTTCAGATGTTCCTTTTTCATCAATTAAAGCTCTTCTTGGCTGTCTTTGAATACAAGTTTATTTAAATTAGTGTTTCATAAACTGAAGACTAAAGCCTTGTTTCAAAGCTATATGATACAAATAAATACATGTTTAATCTGCCTTCTCAACTGTAGCACTCTTATCTTCATAAAATTTATCTTATATCCTTAGTGAAACTGAAATTTTCTGTTATATAAGACTATCTGATTTATTTTTTAAAATTAAAACCCTGAAGTCTCTGTGTATATATTTTGAAATTAATTTTAGCCATGAAGGTCTGATAGATACTTTTCATAAAAATTAAATTTCATAAAAATATAAAACTTAACAACAAATATGTGAACATGGGCATCATACTCAAATGCATGTCAATCTAGAATCATTGAATTTGAGATATATTGTAAACAATTTTATTTCTGTGCTATCTTTAATAGTACAATAGTAGAGTAAATTTGTACTCTAAATTTTCTTGTATCTACTGAAGAAATTTATTTCCTTATCAGGCTGAAGTGACACAGTATAGGCTGAAGGTCATATATTTCTTGGCTGATTTCATTTTAATCCTTTGAAACACTGCTTATAAAAGACATTTAGAGAGCTTAATTTGAGTACTTATTATTTTTATGAAGATACATGATTCTAGAGGTCATTATTATTTTGAGTTTAAGAAGGAATACATTAGGAAGAAAATACCACATAATATATTTTATATATTAAAATTAAAACAAATGTTGACCAGACTATGAGAGGTTTTTAATAATTTATTTTTTGAATAAAAATGTATAAAAAAGGCTGAATTTGTTCAATGTATGTTGCATGTATGTGTATTTGACATTTTATTTGGACCACCAACTAGCTCTCAAATAAAGAAAAAAACTTACCATTAATTATCAATGCTTGGAAATACTTTATATTTGTTCCACAAGCTCTTTTAGCATACTTTCACCTATTTACCTCCATCCATATTTTTCTTCTGGAATTTTTACATTTCTTCATTCTGTATGTCTTACTCTTCTGCTTCCTATATGTCTGTCTGACTGGAAGCTGCCAGGCTGGCTAGCTCTGAGCATTTCCTTCTCTTTTTCTTTTGTTCTTTCTTCTCTTTCAAGCCTAGATTCCTCCTACTATTTATTCACTCTTTATTATTATTATTATGAATAAATAAGTCACATTTTCTATCCTTGTATATCCTTATTCTAGGTCCCTTCTCCCTTCCTCCACATCAGGCCATTCTCTCTTCTACACACGTTTCAATCCCCACCCCCATGGGCAGGCGGTCCCAAGGTCCCATGGTTCCAACATTTCTTAGTTCACACTCCAATCCTGGCATATCCAGTTTTCTCTCCCCAACATCAAGACTGAGTAAGGTTTTCCTCTAGGGGGAGTGGGATCCAAGGGGTCCATCCAAGGTGTTTCCAATCCCAAGCTGTTCAGGAGTTGTTTTCAGCTTCGCTTTTATCCCCCATTTTTTTCTTTTTTTTTTTTTTTTTTTTGTATTTTGTTTAGAGTCCACTAATGAATGAGTGCATCCCCTGCTTATCTTTCTGGCTTTGTGATACCTTGCTCGGGAGAATATTTTCCAAGTCTACCCATTTACCGGCAAATATTAGGATATCATTCTTACTGCTGAGTAGTACTCCATCGTGTAGATGTACCACAGTCTGTAATCCATTCTTCAGTTGAGGGGCATCTAGGTTGTTTCCAGGTTCTTGCTATTACAAACAATGCTGCTATGAACATAACTGAGGCAATTGAATTAGAATGTGAATATATATTTTAGAGATCATTCCTGTGTCACCTGTAGGGTTAGTGAACATCTTTTCCCATTCTTTGTCTGTAGTTTTGTTTTATCGACTATATCCTTAGCTTTACAGAAGCAACTCCCTTTCATCAGGTGCCATTTATTGATCATTGTTTTTAGTGTCTCTGCTATTGGTGTTATATTTAAAATGTGGTCACCAGTGTCAATGTGTTGGAGGGTGCTTCCCACTTTCTTTTTATCAAGTTCAGTGTGGCTGTGTTTAGGTTGAAGTCTTTGATCTACTTGCATTTAAGTTTTGTGCAAGGTGATAGGTTTGTATCTATTTGCATTTTTTACACACTATCATTGAGTTATGCCAACACAATTTGTTGAGGATACTATCTTTCTTTCATTGAACATTTTTGGCCTCTGTCAAAAATCAAGTGGTCATAGGTGTGTGAGTTAGAGTCTGTGTCTTTAATTTGATTCCATTGATCCACAAGTCTATTTTTATGCCAGTACCAGGCTATTTTTATAACTGTAGCTCTATAGTATAATTTGAAGTCTGGGATGATGATGCCTTCTAAGATTCTTTTTTGAGGAAAATTGCTTTGACAATCCCTGCTTTCCTGTTATTCCAAATGAAATTGAGTATTGTTCTTTCCAGGTCTGTCAAAAATTGTGTTGGGATTTTGATGGGAAGTGGGTTGAATCTGTAGATTTCTTTTGGCAGAATTGTCATTTTTACTATGTGGATCCTACTTGTCCAGGAACATGGAAAATCTTTCCATTTCTGATATCCTCTTCAATTTCTTCCTTCAGTGATTTAAATTTTTTGCAAATAGATCTGTTACTTCTTTGATTACAGTTACTTCAAGGTATTTAATGTTATTTACAGCTATTATAATGGGTGATGTTTCCCTTATTTCTTTTTCAGCGCTTTTATCTTTAGTGTATAGGAGGGCTACTGATTTCTTTGAGTTAATCTTTTATCCTGTTACATTGCTGAAGGTGTTTATCAGCTCTAGAAGTTGCCTTGTAAAATTTTGTGGGTCACTTATTTATACAATCATATCATCTGCAAGTAGAGATAGTTTCATTTCTACTTTTCCAGTTTGTATCCCCTTAAACTTATTTTGTTCTCTTATTGCTTTAGTTAAAATTTTGAGAACTATATTGAATAGATTACAGGAGAGAGAACAACCCTGTTTAGTTCCTGATTTTAGAGACATTACATATTTTTTCATTTAGTTTGATGTTTTTCATTGGCTTCTATTAAATCGCCTTCATTATATTTAGATATTTTTCCTGTATTCCTGACGTCTTCAGGGCTTTTAAGAAGTGTTGGATTTTGTCAATGGCTTATTCAGCATCTAAGGATTTATTCATGTGTTTTTTCCCCTTATTTTGTTTACATGATAGATGACATTTATGCTGGAAATTTAGGTCTTAACTCCAATTCTTTTACTTTATCAGATAGTATTTTACTATTATATTTTGACCTGTTTCCTTTCTCTTAATAAGCATTTTTTTTAAGAATTATCAATTTTGTTTTCCATATAAAAATTATTTTTCTTATGTTAAGCTACTACCTATTTTTCTTTTGGGGGTGATATTTTATCTATGTATCAGGTTTTACATTATAAATAAAGTCATATTTTGTATCCATGTATCCCTTTGTTCAGACTGACTTCTTCCTCCTGTCCCTACCAGTCACTCATTCATCTCCCCATCACTTCTTTTATATTGTAAATTATTTAACTTGTATAAATATAGTTAAAATTTGTAAATATTACCAGTTTAAATTTTCTCCTTCTTTATTATATAGGGGCCTAAGTTTACATATTTGTATTTAAACAAACATTGTCTAAATCTTGAATATTATACTTTTTATTACAGACATTTAAAATAAATTTTTAAAGCAGGTTTCCTTTCTTGGTTTTAGGTTTTTTTTTAATTATTTTGTAGTTTTTATTTAAAATTATGAGTGAGGATTATGTGACTTCATATGTTTTTTTTAATATTTAGGTGCTTTTAAAAAGTTTTGTTCATGCATATTATTCACACACCCTGGACTGACCCTTAGGCACTGATTCCATCTGGACCAGGGATTTTAATTTGGGGAGGTTTTTAATGACAGCTTCAATTTCCTTAAGGGTTATAGGCCTGTTTAGGTAATTAATCTGATCTTCATTTAATTTTGGTAGATGGTTCCTGTCAAAAAAGCTGTCCATTTCTTCTAGGTTTTCCATTTTTGTGGAATACAGATTTTCAAAATATGATCTGATAATTATCTGTATTTCCCGGGGATCTGCTGCTACGTCCCCCTTTTCATTTCTGATTTTGTTCATTTGAACACTCTCTTTCTCTGTTTTTTGATTAGTTTGGCTAAGGGCTTATCTATTTTGTTAACTTTCTCAAAGAACCAACTCTTAGTTTCATTGATTCTTTGAATTGTTCTTTTTGTTTCAATTGAATTGATTTCAGCGTTAAGTTTGATTATTTCCTATAGTCTACTCCTTCTAGGTGAGTTTGCTTCTAATTGTTCTAAGACTTTCAGCTGAGCTGTTAGGTCTCTAGTGTGGGATTTGTCTAGGTTTTTCATATAGGCATCTAGCGCTATGAATTTTTGTCTTAAGACTGCTTTCATTGTGTCCCACAAGTTTGGATACGTTGTAGATTCATTTTCATTGAATTCTAGGAAGACTTTGATTTCTTTCTTAATTTCTTCCTTGACCCAGAGATGGTTCAGCTGAGTGATGTTTAGTTTTGGTGAGTTGGTAGGCTTTCTTTGGGTTTTGATGTTGTTGAACTCTAACTTTAGGCCCTGGAGGTCCGATATGTTACAAGGGATTATTTCCATTTTTTTGTATCTGTTGATATTTGCTTTATGACCAATTATATGGTCAATTTTGGAGAAAGTTCCATGAGGAGCTGAGAAATATGCATATTCCTTTGCGTTTGGGTGGAAGCTTCTGTAGATATCTATTAAATCCATTTGCATCATAACCTCTACTAGACTCCTTATTTCTCTGTTGAGACTCTGTCTGGTTGATCTATCCAGGGTTGAAAGTGAGGTATTGAAGTCTCCCACTATTAGGGTGTAAGAATTGATATGGGATTCAAGCTTTAGCAGTGTTCCTTTTACATAAATAGGTGCCCTTATATTAGGGGGATAAATATTCAAGATTGAAATTTGCTCTTGACCAATTTTTCCTGTGATGAATAAGTAGTTACCATCTTGGTCTCTTTTAACTGTTTTAGCTTAAAGTCTACTTTGTTAGATATTAGGATTGCAACCCTTGTTTGTTTCTTAGTACCGTTTGACTGGAAAATCTTTTCTCAGCCCTTTATTCTAACTAAGCCTGTGTCTGTGTTTGTGGTTGAGGTGTGTTTCCAGTAGGCAAGACAAGAATGGCTTATATTATGTTATCCATCTTGTTAGTGTGTGACATTTTATAGGAGAGTTGAGACCATTGATATTAAGGGAAATTAGTGACCATTGATTCATATTTCCTGCCATTTTTGGTGGTAACTTGTTTGTATTTCCTTTCTCTAGGGTATTCTTCTGTGGAATTACTGATTGTTTGTGATTTCATGGGTATATCTGGGGTCCTTAGGTTGGAGTTTTCCCTCAAATACTCTCTGTAGTACTGGATTGGTAGATAGATATTCTTTCAGTCTGACTTTGTACTGAAATATCTTGTTTACTCCTTCTATGGTGATTGATAATTTTGCTAGATATAGTATTCTATTTTGGCAGCCATGCTGTTTCAGTATCTGTATAACGTCTGACCAACTCTTCTGTCTTTCATCGTTTCCATTGAGTAGTCATGCATTATTCTGATGGGTCTCCCTTTTTATATGAGTTGGCCCTTTTCTTTTGCAGCTCTTAAAATTTTTTCTTTGTTCTGTATGTTTTGTGGCTTGAATATAATGTGGCGCACTGACTTTTTTTGGGATCATATCTACTTGGTGTTCTGTAAGCTTCTTATATCTTTATAGGCATTTCCTTCTTCAGGTTAGGGAAGGTTTCTTCTATGATTTTACTGAAGACATTATCTGTGCCTTTGAGCTGGTATTCTTCTCCTTCTTCTATTCCTTTTATTCTCAAATTAGGTCATTTCATGGTGTCTCAGATTTCCTGAACATTTTGTTTTATAGCTTTTTTTTTTTCATTTTAGTATTTTCTTCGACTGATATATCTATTAGAGCCCTGGTCCAGATGGTTTCAGTGCTGATTTCTACCAGACATTCAAAGAAGAATAATTACTGTTTCTCCTCAAACTATTTCACACAGTAGAAACTGAAGGAATTTTGCCAAATTCCTTTTATGAGGCCACAATCACGCTAATACCCAAGTCACTCCAAGACACAACAAAAAAGGAGAATTACAGACCAATTTCCCTCATGAATATTGATGCGAAAATTTTCTACAAAATTTTGGCAAACCGTATACAACAATGTATAAAACATATCATCAACCACAATCAAGTAGGCTTCATCCCAGAAATGCAGGACTGGTGGATGATATCTTTTATATATTTGTGTATATGGTTTCCTGAAATTTTGTTGAGAATTTTAGCATCAAAATTCATGAGGGAAATTTGTCTGTAATTTTCCTTCTTTTTTGTATCTTTGATTGGCTTGGATATTAGGGTAATTGTGGCCTCATAAAAAGAATTTGGCAATATTCCTTCAATATCTACTGTGTGAAATAGTTTGAGGAGTAATGGTGTCAATTCTTCTTTGAATGACTGGTAAAATTTGACACTTAAACAATCTGGTCCATGACTATTACTTTTGGGGAGACTTTTAATGACAGCTTCAATTTACTTAAGAGTTATAGGCATGTTTAGGTAATTAATCTGATGTTCATTCAATTTTGGTAGATGGTATCTGTCCAGAAATCTGTCCATTTCTTCTAGGTTTTCCATTTTTGTGGAACACAGATTTTTGAAGTATGACCTGATAATTCACTGTATTTCCTGGTGGTCTGTTGTTATATCCCCCTTTTCATTTCTGATTATGTTGATTTGGACACTCTATCTCTACTTTTTTATTAGTTTGGATAAGGATTTATCTATGTTTTTGACTTTCTCAAAGAACCAACTATTAGATTCATTGATTTTTTGTATTATTCTTTTTGTTTCAATTGTATTGATTTTAGCTCTAAGTTTGATTATTTCCTGCCATCTACTCCTACTAGGTGAATTTGCTTCTAATTGTTCTAAGACTTTCAGCTGAGCTGTTAGGTCTCTAGTGTGGGATTTCTCTAGGTTTTTCATGTAGGCATCTAGCACTATGAATTTTTGTCTTAAGACTGCTTTCATTGTGTCCCACAAGTCTGGATACATTGTAGATTCATTTTCATTGAATTCTAGGAAGACTTTGATTTCTTTCCTAATTTCTTCCTTGATCCAGAGATGTTTCAGCTGAGTGATGTTTAGTTTTGGTGAGTGGGTAGGCTTTCTTTGGGTTTTGATGTTGTTGAACTCTAACTTTAGGCCCTGGAGGTCCGATATGTTACAAGGGATTATTTCCATTTTTTGTATCTGTTGATATTTGCTTTATAACCAATGATGTGGTCAATTTTGGAGAAAGTTCCATGAGGAGCTGAGAAATATGTATATTCCTTTGCATTTGGGTGGAAGCTTCTGTAGATATCTATTAATTCCATTTGCTTCATAAACACTTTTAGACTCTTTATTTGTCTGTTGAGTCTCTGTCTGGTTGACCTATCCAGCATTGAAAGTGGGGTATTGAAGTCTCTCTCTATTAGGGTGTCAGCATTGATGTGGGATTCCAAATTTACCAGTGTATCTTTTATATAGGTAGGTGCCCATACATTTTGGGCATAAAAATTTAGGGTTGAAATTTGTTCTTGACTAGTTTTTCCTGTGATGAATAAGTAATGACCATCTTGGTCCCTTTTAATAGCTTTTAGATTAAAGTCTATTTTCTTAAAAATTAGGAAGGCAACCCCTGCTTGTTTCTTAAGACCATTTGACTAGAAAATCTTTTCCCAACCCATTGCTCTAAGCCTGTGTCTGTGTTTGTGGTTGAGGTGTGTTTCCAGTAGGCAAGACAAGAATGGCTTATATTATTGTATCCATCTTGTTAGTGTGTGACATTTTATAGGAGAGTTGAGTCCATTGATATTAAAGGATATTAGTGAACACTGTTTGATATTTCCTGCCATTTTTTGTTGTAACTTTTTTGTATTTCCTCTCTCTGGAGTATTCTTCTGTGGAATTATTTATTGTTTATTGTTTCATGGGTGCATCTGGGGTCCTTAGTTTGGAGTGTTCCCTCTAAAACTCTCTGTAGCGCTGGATTGTTTAGACAGATATTGTTTCATTCTGACATTGTCATGAAATATATTGTTTACTCCATCTATGGTGATTGATAATTTTGCAGGGTATAGTATTCTAGTTTGACAGCCATGCTCTTTTAGTGTCTATATAACTTCTGACCAAGCCCTTCTAGTGTTCATCATTTCCATTGAATAATTAGGTGTTATTCTGTTGGGTCTCCCTTTATATGTAAGTTGGCACTTTTCTTTAATAGCTCTTAAAATTTTTCTTTGTTAAGTATGTTTTGTGGCTTGATTATAATGTGGCACCCTGACTTTTTTGGGAGGTCATATCTATTTGGTATTCTGTGAGCTTCTTGTATCTGTATAAACATTTCCTTCTTCAGGTTAGGGAAATAATCTTCTATGATTTTATTGAAAATATTATCTGTGCCTGTGAGCTGGTATTCTTCTCCTTCTGTTCCTATTATTCTCAAATTAGGTCTTTTCATGGTATCTCTGATTTCCTGAACATTTTGAGTTATGGCTTTTTTTTTCTTCCTTCTTTATTTTGTATTTATCAAAAAAAACACAGTAAAAAGAATTTAAAATGTGGAAGAGTTAACAATAACTATACAGAGGATAAGAATGATGAGCATGGCTTATCAAGGGAAGAAATACAAATAAGATTGCTACACCTATATTTTCTTTGTGTTCATCTTTCCCTATGAATTTTTTTTCCATCCCTGTATATCCTTATTCAAGGTCTCTTCCCCCTCCCAACACATCTGGTCATTTTTTTCCTCTGCAACTCCCCATCCCCTCCCTGGGCAGGGCGCAGACAGTCCTATGGTCCCACTGACACAGTAATGCTTAGATCAGTCTCCACTTCTGGCCAAATCCAGTTCTTTCCCCCCTCCCTCAAGAGTGAGTCAGGTGTTCCTCTAGGTGGAGTGGGATCCAAAGGGTCAGTCCAGGGTGTGTCTGATCCCAAGCTGTTCCGTGGTTGTGGTTTGCCACTTGGGCATGTTTGGGTTTTTTTCTTGTTTGTTTATTTAGAGATCACTAATGAGTGAGTACATCCCCTGCATATCTCTCTGAGTTTGTGAGACTTCGCTCAGGAGGATATTCTCCAAATCCATCCATTTGCCTGTGAATTTTAGAATATCATTTTTCCTTACTGCTGAGTAGTATTCCATTGTGTAGATGTACCACAGTTTGTTAATCCATTCTTCAGTTGAGGGATATCTAGGTTGTTTCCAGGTTCTTGCTATTACAAATAATGCTGC
>PVIH01013378.1:0-58691 GCA_004025045.1 Sigmodon hispidus
CAAACTAATCAAAAAACAGAGAGAGAGTGTCCAAATCAACAAAATCAGAAATGAAAAGGGGGACATAACAACAGACCCCCAGGAAATACAGAGAATTATCAGGTCATATTTTGAAAATCTGTATTCCACAAAAATGGAAAACCTAGAAGAAATGGACAGCTTTCTGGACAGGTACCATCTACCAAAATTAAATGAAGATTAGATTAATTACCTAAACAGGCCTATAACCCTTAAGGAAATTGAAGCTGTCATTAAAAACCTCCCCAAAAATAAAAGCCCTGGTCCAGATGGTTTCAGTGCCGAATTCTACCAGACATTCAAAGAATTACTACCGTTACTCCTCAAACCATTTCACAGAGTAGAAACTGAAGGAATATTGCCAAATTCCTTTATTGAGGCCACAATCACCCTAATACCCAAGCCACTCAAAGACACAATAAAGAAGGAGAATTACAGACCAATTTCTCTCATGAATATTGATGCGAAAATTCTCAACAAAATTTTGGCAACCCGTATACAACAATGCATAAAAGATATCATCCACCATGACCAAATAGGCTTCATCCCAGAAATGCAGGGCTGGTTTAACATACAAAAAACTATAAATGTTATCCATCATATAAGCAAACTAAAGCAACCAAATCACATGATCATATCCTTAGATGTGAAAAAAGCCTTTGACAAAATCCAACACTCCTTTATGATTAAAGCCCTGGAGAGATCAGGAATAAAGGGAGAATACCTAAATATAATTAAGGCGATTTACAAGATGCCGACAGCCAGTATCAAACTTAATGGAGAAAAACTCAAAGCAATCCCACTAAAGTGAGGAACTAGACAAGGATGTCCTCTCTCCCCTTATCTATTCAATATAGTTCTCGAAGTTTTAGCTAAAGCAATAAGAGAATGGAAAGAGATTAAGGGCATACAAATTGGAAAAGAAGAAGTGAAGCTATCTCTATTTGCAAATGATATGATTGTATACATAAGTGACCCACAAAATTCTTCCAAAGAACTGCTACAGCTGATAAATACCTTCAGCAATGTAGCAGGATACAAGATAAACTCAAAGAAATCAGTAGCCCCTCTATACACTAAAGATAGAAGAGCTGAAAAAGAAATAAGGGAAACATTACCCTTCATATTAGCTACAAATAGTATTAAATACCTTGCAGTAACTATAACCAAAGAAGAAACAGACCTATTTGACAAAAATTTTAAATCGTTGAAGAAAGAAATTGAAGAGGATATCAGAAAATGGAAAGCTCTCCCATGTTCCTGGATTGGTAGGATCAACATAGTAAAAATGGCAATTCTACCAAAGCAATCTACAGATTCAATGCACTGCTTATCAAAATCCCAACACAATATTTTTTGGACCTTGAAAGAACAGTACTCAATTTCGTTTGGAATAAGAGGAAAGCCAGGATTGCCAAAACAATTTTACTCAACAAAAGAACCTCAGGAGGTATCACCATCCCTAACTTCAAGCTATACTATAGAGCTACAGTAATAAAAACAGCCTGGTACTGGCATAAAAACAGACTTGTGGACCAATGGAATAGAATTGAGGATTCAGACATTAACCCAAAAACCTATGAACACCGGATCTTTGACAAAGAGGCCCAAAACATTCAATGGAAAAAAGATAGTATATTTAACAAATGGTGTTGGCATAGCTGGATGGAAGTGTGTAGAAAAATGCAAATAGATCCGAGCCTGTCACCCTGCACAAAACTCAAATCCAAGTGGATCAAAGACCTCAACTTAAACCCAACCTCTTTGAACTTGATAGAAAAGAAATTTGGAAATACACTTCTACAAATTGGCACGGGCCAGAACTCGCTAAATCTAACACTAGTGACACAGGCACTAAGACCAACAATCACTAAGTGGGATCTCCTGAATCTGGGAAGCTTCTGCAAAGCTACGGACACTGTTAATAGGACAAAACGCCAGCCTACAAAATGGGAAAAGATTTTCACCAACCCTACACGGGATAGAGGACTGATCTCTAAGGTATATAAAGAGCTCAAGAATTTAGAGCCCAAAACCTTGAATAACCCTATCCAAAAATGGGGTACAGATCTAAAAAGGGAATTCTCAGCAGAGGAATTATGAATGGCTGAAAGGCACCTGAAAAAGTGCTCTTCATCTTTAGCCATCAGAGAAATGCAAATCAAAACATCTTTGAGATACCACCTAACACCTGTTAGATTGGCTAAGATTAAAGGCACAGATGACAGCCTATGTTGGAGAGGATGCGGAGCAAGGGGAACACTCCTCCATTGCTGGTGGGAGTGTAAGCTTGTTCAGCCACTTTGGAATGCAATATGGAGGTTTCTCAGAAAATTGAGAATCAATCTCCCCAAGGACCCAGCAATACCACTTCTGGGTGTGTATCCTAAAGAGACACATTCACACTTCAAAGGTATTAGCTCACTATGTTCATAGCAGCATTATTTGTAATAGCAAGAACCTGGAAACAACCTAGATGTCCCTCAACTGAAGAATGGATTAACAAACTGTGGTACATCTACACAATGGAATACTACTCAGCAGTAAGAAAAAATGATATCCTAAAATTCGCAGGCAAATGGATGGATTTGGAGAATATCTTCCTGAGCAAGGTATCACAAACTCAGAGAGATAAGCAGGGGATGTACTCACTCACTAGGGGCCTCTAAACAAGCAAACAAGAAAAAAAGCCAAGCATGCCCAAGCGGCAAACCACAACCACTGAACAGCTTGGGATCAGAAACACCCTGGACTGACCCTTTGAACCCCACTCCAACTATAGGAACACCAGACTCACTCTTGAAGGAGCGGGGACAAAACTGTATTTGGTCAGGAGTGGAGACTGATCCAAGAATTATTGGGTCAGTGGGACCATAGGACTGTCTGCTCCCTGCCCAGGGAGGGGATGGGAGTTGCAGAGAAGAAAAATGACCAGATGTGGTGGGAGGGGGAAGGGACCTTGAATAAGGATATACAGGGATGGAAAAAAATTCAGATGGATAGCTGAACACAAAGTAAATATATGTGTAGCAATCTTATTTGCATTACCACCCTTGATAAGCCATGCTTATGATTCTTATCCTCTTTATAGTTATTGTTAACTTTTCAGTATTTTGAATTCATTTTACTGTTTTTTTGATAAATACAAAATAAAGAAGGAAAAAAAGAGATGTGTATAGTTCAATTATACAGAATAAAGTGTTTTTAAAAATTAGAATGTACTTAATAAAGATAAAGTAGAAAATATAAATTGTACTAGAATTGTTAAATGTATAGAATCCATCATTGAAAATCTCAAGAAGAGACGAAATTAGTCAGATGACTTCCAAATAAGTAAGTAAGTAAGTAAACAAATAAATAAATAAATATTTAGATCTTGGAGACATCAGGGATTCAAGGGATATACATAAACATGATGAAAGCAATATACAGGAAGTTAATTGTCAACATCAAATTAAATGGAGAGAAACTCAATGCAATTCATCTAAAATCAGGCACAAGATAAAGTATGGGATGTATAGGCCCTAGATGCTTCTAGGGGTCTGGACCAGCCTGGCCTCAGCCAGTTCAAACTGGTTATAGCAGGTGCCTAAAACATGTATTCCTAGCATTTCCTCATGGCCATGAGGGCTCCTTGAATGGGCACTTCCTTATAAACTAATCTGAGGTCTTCCTGGTACCTTGGCAGATGGGCACTCAGCAACAGCAGCAGCAGATGTGAGTAAAACACAGTCCTTTCCCTGGCTTGGAGGAGGGTATTTAAGCTTGCCCCTTCCTCAATAAACTGGACTAGTTTCTGCAGCCTGTGTCATTATGCCTTCTTGCTCCCTCCTCTAAAGGGGAAGTAGCAGAACCCTGATCACAGACAACCCCAACAATAAGACTGTGCACTCTCTTCATAACTTTTCAATATAGGACTTTAAATAATAGCTAGAACAACCAAACAACTGAAGGAAATCAAGGGGATTCACACTGGAAAGGAAGCATTGCTATTTGCAGATAATATGATAGTATACATAAGTGACTCCAAAAAGTCTACCATAGAACTCCTACAACTGATAAACACCTTTAATCAAGTGGCAGAATACAAGATTAACTAAAAAAAAATCAGTAGCCTTCCTATATCCAAATGATAAGTGGGCTGAGAATGAAATCAGAGAATTAAAACCCTTTGCAATACTCTCAAGTAATATAACATATTCTGGTATAATTTTAACCAAGCATGTTAAAGACCTATATGACAAGAATTTCAAATCTTGAAGAAGAATATTGAAAAATTACCAGAAGATGGAAAGATCTCCCATGTCATGGATCAGTAGGATTATCATAGTAAAATCAACCATTTTACCAAGAACATCTACAGATTCAATGCAATCTCTATTAAAATTTCAATACAATTCTTTACAGACATTGAAAGAACAATTTTCAACTTCATATAAAAACCAAAAAAGTTCAGGATAGTTAAAGGATTCTTATTCAAGAAAAGAACTTCCAGAGGCATCAACATCTCTGACTTCATGCTCTACTATAGAGCTACAGTAATAAAAACTGCACGGAATTGGCATAACAACAGACATGTGGGTCAATGGAATTGAATCAAAGGTGTGTGTAAACTCACCCACCTATAAACACCTGATTTTCAACAAATAAGTCAAAATTATACAGTGGAAAGAAATACTAGCTTCGAAAAATGGTGATGGTCTAACTGGATATTGGCATGTAGAAGAAGGTAAATGGATTCATATTTATTACCTTGAATAAATCTAAAGTCTAAGTGGATTAAAGACCTCTCCATAAATCCAGATACACTGAATCTGATAGATGAGAAAGTGGGAAATAATCTTGAACACATTGGCACAAGACAACTTCCTGAATAGAACACCAGTAGCATAGTCACTAGATTGACAATTAGTTAATGGGACCTCATGAAATTGAACAGTTTATGTAAGTCAAAGGACACCTTCCATAGGACAAAATAACAGTCTGCAGAATGGGAAAAGATCTCCACCAATCTCTGACAAAGGGCTGATTTCCAAAATACACAAAGAACTCAAGAGACTAAATATCAACAAAGCAAATAATCCAATTAAAAATAGGAACACATAAAAACACAATCCTCATCAGTAGAATCTCAAATGGCCAAGAAACAGTGAAGGAGATGTTCAACCTCCTTAGCTATCAGGGAAATTCAAATCAAAACAACTCTGAAATTCTATCTTATACCTGTCAGAATGGGTTAGATCAAAACCACAAGCAACGGCTCATGATGCACAGTATAGGGAGCAAGGGGAACCTGCTTCATTGTTGGTGGGAGGAGTGCCAACTTGTATAACCACTTTGGAAGTCAGTGTATCGGTTTCTTAGAAAAGTAAGAATCAATCTACCACAAGATCCAGATGTACTACTTTTGGATATATACCCAAAGGATGTACATTCATACCACAAGGACACTTGCTCAGTTATGTTTATAGCAGCTTTATTTGTAATAGCCATAACCTGGGAACAACCTAGACGTTCTTCAGCCGAGGAATGGATAAAGAAAATGTGGACTGAGGGTGGGGGGGGGATGGGAACATGTGTAATTAGGTTGGGAAGGCACAAAAAAGCAGATTTCTGAGGAGACTGTTGTGGGGGCATTTGTGGTCTGGTGGAAGCCTGGTGCAGGGGAATCTCCCAGGAGTCTCCAAGGAGGACCCCTGCTTAAATTTCCAACAATATTGGATAAGTAGCATGAACTAGCAGTCTCTTGTAAAAGGATTGGTGCCTGGCCCAATTGTCATCAGAGAGGTACCATCCAGAAACTGATGGAGGCCGATGTAGAGACACACAGCCAAGCACTAAGTGGCAATTGGGAATCCTCCAGAGGAGGGGGAGGAGGAGGAGGAGGAGGAGAAAGAATTGTAGGAGTCAGAGGGGTCAAAGACACCACAAGAAGGTTCACAGGATCAACTAAGTTGGGTTCATAGGAGCTCGAAGAGATGGAATGGACATCCAGGGAGCATGTATGGGGCTGACCTAGGCATTCTGCATATGTTACAGATGTATAGCTTGGTCCCCTTGTGGGACTCTTAGGGACTGTCTCTGACTATTTTACGGGAGTTTTGGGATCCTACTCCTTATGCTGAGTTTACTTGCCTAGATTTAATATACAGGGATGTGCTTAGTCTTACTGCAACTGGATATGGTAGTCCTCAGAATCTCTGTGAAGTAGCCAAATATTATCACAGTTTTCAAATAAAGCATAAAAAATGGAGTTACCAAGTAAGCCTGAGTATATATAATATTAGCAGAGCCTGACTCCTGGATTTTTCATTTTATAATCACACTCTGTTCAGCATACCACCTTTGCCTACTGGTCCAATCCCAAAGTCACATTGGAATTTGCCCTGCCATCTACTCAAAGATAGGCCTTAGGGGAACTGGTCTTTTGCCTATTCTTTTGGGAAACTATGTTGTGATGGTCATTTAAGTGTGTCATGGGTCTGAACTAGAGTCAGCAAAGGCATAAATGCAGGTCATTTAGAAAAGCTTTTTTAATGGCTTTGTGTCAATCTTGTTTCAATAAAGCAGAAGTCATGGGATGCCCATGACATTAAGAAAGACGTTGAAGTTTGTCACCATTTAATGTGGTGAATAAATAGGTATGAGAGCTCCTCTAAGTATGGGGCTTCTCATTGTATTGGTTTTTAATGATAATCATAATGTTTTTAATCAGAAGCATTCATTTGTATTCACAGTTTGTGTATTTATTAATCATCATTCCCTAAAAATGTTTGATTCTTGTCTCTTTATGTAAAGTAAATAAATAATATTTTATGTATTATGGGGATGAAGACTAAATAAATCACTATATAAGAAACTTAAGTGTGGGCTGTAGTAGAGGAGCAAAAGAATGCTTGTTATTTTCATCAATCTATATAAATCAAACATAATGCTTACTGTATAAAATTGGATTGAAGATCTGAATGCAACAATTTAGAGGAGGTAACAGCAAAATATTCTGTGATAAGAGAAAGTGACATGGGGATGTCTTCCTAAAGGAAGCATTAAGCTGATGCAGAATAAAACAATTGATTTATAAAATCAGGTCCCTTTCACTCGTGTACTCAATTCATTTTACAACTATGTTTGAGGACTGAATATGTTTCAAAATACTACAGTAACTAAATGAATGGGATCTGGAGTTAGGATTTATGTATTTGTATTTTGATTTTGTGTTCCTACAATATCTGACCTGTATGAAATTTGAGAGACTGATTAAGTTCTGGTGGGATTATTTATAATTTAAATTTATTAATAGAAAAGGACTTAAGAGATGAATCAGAGATTAAAAGGACTGGCTGTTCTTCCTGAGGATCTGAGGTCAATTTCCAGCAACCACATAGTGGCTCACAACTGTCTGTAACTCCTGTTCCAGTGGATCCAACATTCTCATACAGATATACAAGCAGGCAAAACGCTAATGCACATAAAATAAGAATAAGTAAATTATAAAAAATAAATAAATCGAATAATAAATTATTACATTAAATGCATTTCTGAGAATGTTTATTATCATGTTTATGTTAGTCACTAAATTAATTGAAGCTTGCAAAACAGTAGCTAAATGGAAAAATAATTAAGATCATTAATTTATGCCATTTAGTTGCTTTGAAGACTAAATTAGTTCAGATTAAAACAGTTCAGATAATTGTCATATTGTAAGTGTTCAATATTAGTTGGTTTATACTTGGCTTATGGTCTCAGCTTTGGAGATATAATAACAAAACGTGTAGGAATATAGAAGTGTAAACTATGATATAAAATAGAATAATGTGCCCTCAAATTGATGTAAGAAGTTCAGTACAGGCAAGAGAGAAGAGACAGAAAGGAGCAAACATCTTCTAGAAGTGATGGTGATGTCAGAAAACTGTAAACTGCAGCACTGTAAGGGGAGGCCAGGATGAGGAGGCCTTTGGTGGCACTCTGACTGAGAAGTTGAAAGTATGTGCTGTTTAGGGTATGAATTCACATGAGTGATAGTGGGAAGAGGACCAAAGAATTAGAGGAGTGAATTTTTTTTTAGATCTATTCAGAAAGGGTAGAGGAGCCAAGATTCCAAGGAACTGGATGGATTATACAAGTAACTAAGCTATCTTGGGACCTTGAGACCTCCTGCCCTTGCTTGGGAGGAGATAAAGTGATGGGGAGAAGAGAGAGTGACTGGGAGGCGCGGCAGAGGGAAGGGAGTTTGAACAAGGGGATACAAGTATAAAAAATATGACTTTATTCATAATAAAAATAAAAATAGAAAGAAGTAAAAGACACATATAATAAGAATTTAGTTATTGACTATATTAATAAAAACACAAAAGTTTAAATCAGTGTGGTACTTAATTTAAGGAGCTATGAGCAAATTTATTTATTTGTTTAGGATTGTGTGTCTGGCCATTATTTTTCTTCAGTCAGCAAGCTCCATGACAGTACATGCATTTGTCAGAGTACATTCATCTATGTATTCCAAATGTCCACCCTGGCATCTGGCATGTAAGTAGATGTTTACTACATAGCCATTGACTGAATGATAGGTATCTTAAATTTTCTTGAACTTCAGAAGAGGGGGAACTGCTTTCTGCAGGCTGTATTTGGTCTGGTTAGTTTCTGAGCAAAGGCTTGTGTAACTAATGATTGATCCTGCAGGACAGATGAAAGGTCCAAGAAAGGAGAGGAAGGTAAGGGCTATAGTAGAGGCAAGAGAGGAGGCATTGAAAGTGAGGGAAATATCAGAGGCAGACAGGCACAAAGCAGGTATGAGAACATTAAATTGGGCCATTATGCACAACAAAATTGAAGAGATTACCTAAGTTCAAACATTTCTTTTAACATTTGACATTCACAAGTCCTTTTCTCCCAGCCTGTTTCTTCCATCAATACCTTCTACAGTTGATTAAATACAGGTCAGAAAATGGAATACATCAACCTGGCATTTTTCTGAATTGAAGCTCTTGTCACAGGATGAGAATTGCCATTTGTTATTAAAATACTTTTGCCCATATTTCCTATCAGTAAAATAACTTGCACCTCAGTCATTTGAGGATTTACTTTGTCCTTCAAAACACAGACTGCAAATTAGCAGTGATCCCATCATTTATCTCGGTGATAATGTGTTCATTTTATTGGCTTCAGAAGCCATTAAAATCTCTTTATACAGCACTGTCCTAATGGCAGATGTGTGGCTGACACTCTGACATGTGATGCCTGACATAAATCATCTGGCGATCAAAGTGTCTTCTGACTTCAGTGTCTTTAGTTCTAACAGATGCTACCACAGGCAGAGTAACAGGTATATTCTTTTTAAGAGCCCCATTTTGGCTAAGAGCCTTACTCTACCACAGCTCAGAAATCTTGAAAGCTTAGCTAGTTGGTACAGGTTGGAGATTCTTCATGTGACCTTTGTAAACCACTGAGAGTGATCCTATCCCTTTGTTCCACATAGGTTTGTGTGACATTCCAACATGCTGTACAACCCAAACGCCACCAGTTCTTTTGGACTTGACAATCGCCATGTATCTCTTCCCGCTCAACTATACCCACACCTTTCCAAAATACTAAGACTGATATAATTTTCATGCATACTACATGATTTGCAATTCTCTAAACATGATCTCTTCTTGCGGCTAGTCTTTGAGCATAAGGTTTTCTAAAAACCAGCTTTCACCCCGTGTTCTCTATGTAGTAGAATCTGTACCTTTATTTTGTTTGCAGATGCCTCAAAATTTCACAAGTTATAGCATGTTAATTTTTTTACTACTGGAAACTTTTAATATCTATATTGTTATGTTTTAATTTCACTGGCTCTGAAGGAAACACTGAGAAAGAAAATGAAACATAGCTTTAACATGTTCATATACTTATGGGTACTTAGATTTCCCTTGTTAATAAATTATGTATTTTCAAAATTGTCTTTTTAGAATATAATCATGAATTTCTAACTTAATGTGTATTATAATGTACAGTTATTGTTTTTTTGTTTATTTTAGGGGGCTTTAGGGACTGAACACAGGTATTATACAAGGTAAGCAAGTTTCTACCACTGAGCTAAATCTTCAGTTCTCACAATCGCAATTTTGTTTAATTCTTCTTCCATACATTATATTGCTTTTTACATTTATTTGAATAATGTTAAATGTATGCAAATTAGGATTTCAACACAATTTATTGCTCCATTTTTTCCTTACCAGGTAACATCTCTTCTCATTTTTTTATGGTTCTGATGGTTTTCCATCTCAATTATCATTTTGATTGATGTAAAATTGGGTTATCTTTGTTTTTGTTACATTTTTTGTCTTCTAATTTTACACATCATATTCCCTAAAAACATGTTCAGCTAATATGGTTCTAGGCCTTGGTTAGTTGAGCTAATCTCATATGTTCTGCTGTTATTTTAAACCCAGAGCCTTGTAAAAACTAGACAAACACTCTATCATTGAGATATAGCAATAGTCCCTTTTTAATTTTTATTTCTTAGATCCTATTTCTAGAGAGAGCCTCATTAATTTTTCCCAGACTGTCTTGCGGCTTTCTATGTAGTCCAGAAGAGAACTGAATTTTTTTTATCCTCCAGAGTGTAGGAATACAGACGTGAACCATCATGCTGGCATGAGGCTCAGACTCCTGGGATGAGCCTGTCTATAGTACTTTCATTAGTGTTAAGTTTAGGCTGTTTTTGTTTTTTCCTTTTCTTTAGCATTTATAATGAGTTTATAAAAAAAATGCACTTGTTATCCCTGAAGCATTTTAGGGAGCTCCTTACTTTCATGCTCAGGTTCACTAACTTGCATTCTGTGTGATCCATCCTGCTATTAATCCAATGTGTTGAACTCCTTATTTTAATGACTACAGCTTTCCCAATGCTCTTTTTTGTCTCCCCTGATATCTTCTTTTATTTGAAATTGATCATCCTGCCTATCTTGAATCACTATGATTACTTTGCTAAAATTTTTCCAAATGTTTGTAGGTTTTTCAGTTGGTTACTTCCTTCTTGGTAAGTACATATTCTCTCTAAGTGTCTTGTTTTCTCTCTTGGCAAGTGAATATTTCCCTTTTGGCTTCAGATGCTTGATATGAAGTGTCTATGTGCTATGTAATCTCATAGCACATGATCTCTTTTGCTTTTGTCTGACATATCTCATCCTGCCTTCCCAAGGACTTCATTATCCATCTGTACTGTGTACCCTGGGATATTTCACACATCACTACTTATAGCCACTTTTATCTAGATATTCTCAAAGCCTTTTTAATAATTAATTGAACCCTATAATTTCCCTGTTAAGCATATAAGACCCAGTTTACCTTGGACTGGCACCTTGGATCCCACCTGACCCAGTCTTGATGTTGGGGTGAGGAAAGTGGATCTGCCAGGAGTGGATGCTGAACTAAGCCATATTGGGACCTTGGGACCTCCTGATCTTGCTGGGGGAGGAGATAAAGAGATGTGGAAAAGAGAGTGTGACTGGAAAGGGTGGGAGGGGGAAGGGACCTTGAATAAGAATATACATGGATAAAAAATGTGACTTTATTCATAATAATAAAAAAGACCCAGTTTACAGATGAGGCAATAAAGAGAACTTTTCAAAGGCACTGGATAGGCATAACTAGAACTCAGGTTTGTAAGTGTGTTCCAGACATGCAGCATGGTGCATGCTGTAGTAGACCCAACATGGTGCCAGCAGAGCATGCCCCCAGGTGTGGCTATGTCCTGGCACGCCTCCAGGAGTGGCTGAGTGGATCTGTGCCCACCCCTCCAGAGGAACACCTGACCCAGTCTTGATGTTGGAATGAGGAAAGCGGATCTACCTAGAGTGGATGCTGAACTAAGCTACATTGGGACCTTGGGACCTCTTGCCCTTACTGGGGAGGAGATAAAGAGATGTAGAGAAGAGAGAGTGACTTGGGGGGGGCACGGGAAGGGGAAGGGAGTTTGAACAAGGGGATACATGGATAAAAAATGAGACTTTATTCATAATAAAAAAGAAAGTAGAAAAAATTCATTATAAAATGCCTTTTGGCAATCCACTCAAGTAGTAGCTTAAAGAGTTTATATTTTGAAGAAAATAAAACAAAATGGCTAAATATATAAACATATAAATTTTAATCTCAAATTTTTTATGCTTCATAGTCATCTTGAACTCCTCAGTTCAAAATATTTATTTCATGACAATAGAAAGCAGAATGGTGGTAAGCAAATTCTAAGGGCTAGGGGAGGTAGTTAAGAGAGAAGGGTGATAATGGGGACAGGAAGAAGGCTAGCAATTGTAATCAGTAGAAAAATTATGATGGATAGCTACTAATTGTATATTTCAAAATAGTAAAAGAACTGTTGAATTTCCAACACAGGAAATAACAAATTTTGGATATGGATATAGTTGATACAAAATTTACTTCATTCCAGAAATTATATATTGGATAAATGTATTGACATATCATACTCTACCTCATAAATATATACAATTATATGTTAAAAAAATATAAAGGCAAAGAAGTCTAGAAATTACCTTTACAAAAATGAAATAACACATGTCAGCTGATCCCTTCTTCTCTTCTTCCTCCTTCCCTTCTTCTTCCTTCTTATTCTTCTTTTTCTTTTTCTTCTTCTTCCTCTCTCTCTCTCTCCCTTCTCCATATCTGAACTCCTTAAAATAAATTCTCTGTGTGGCACCTGGCAGTGAGAGTGAGTGTCTCTCCCATGTGCAAAAAACTAATGATGTTTCCAGCTATTTAGATACATATAAATTTGTAGGTGAATGGGCAAGGCCTGCATAGAGATAGACTATGGTAAGAATGATATTGTACAAGCAAAGAAAGGTATAGGTGGTATCACTGTGACATGCCTGCACAGAGAAGGTAGCATATACACAGGAGTCACCAAAATACAGGAAGAAGAAAGAGCACCTGCCTCTCCTGGCTCAGAGTGATTAACTACTGCTCTTTTTTTTCAATAGACAAAGAACATGACAAGTTTTTAGGATTTACAGGTAGAGCTGCTGTCCTGACATTTATTTCTATCATGACGTCTACTGTTTCAGAAACAGCTCTTTCAATGCAGTCTAAAATAATCAGACATTCAATGTTATAAAATATGATAAATGAATGCATTACTTGGAATAGTATTTAATTCAAAGAATGAAGGAAGTAATTCTTCAGATGTAAATCTAGTCACATAGGAAGGAAAATTTATTTCATAAAGAAACATGTATGATTTCATCCTGTGGGAGGTTGGGAGCACTTAAATATTTTGAGCATTCTGTGTTTGAAAATAATAACAATAATGATACCATATGGGATTGGACTGAATTCTCAGAGGTCTAACAATAGGCCATCACAAAGGAATTTAAAAATTAATTTAGAGAATGATCTATGGTTCCTTCTGAGGCCATCTATTCTTTGTGACCTTCCTTGTTTCTCCCTTGATGGTAATGTTTAAAGCCACTTTCTCAAAATACCTGCCTTTCAATTTCTAAAAATTATAGGAGGCAACCCTGTGGTCAAACATCTGATCAATCATTTGACACATTTTCTATCTGTCCCATGCACTGCCCCTGGAATAGATCTTACTTAGACTCACTTCAGGGAAATTCTCTCATAGTTTGTACCAGAAACTGTATTTCACTGTCAGTGTCATTTAGGGCTCAGTCATAGTAATCTATCAAGAAATTCTCAATTAATTTCACTGAAGCTAAAAGTCACTTATAATTACAGCCCTGTTACTGGAATATGTCTTCCTTATCTTTTACTATCCTATGCTTCATTGTTGGTCTGTTAATATGGGTACTATTATTTTTTTTGGTAAGTCTTGGTTCTGTATCTTCTAGCTTAAAATTATTAATAATTGCTCCTCTTCAATAAACAATGAATATGACCAGCTTTTAGAATTCTTAGGTAGAGCATCTATACTGACATTTATTTTTTCCAGTGTCCCAGTAACTTTAGTGTCAGACTGCAGTTGATAAATGATGGCTCTTATTTCTAGCCAATCAACAGGTATACGCAAGCTCATAGTTCTTGAGACAGTTTTATTAGTTATAATGGGCTATTTTAGGCTATGGTGCTAATAAAAAAATATGTAGCAATTATGTTTCTATAATACAGTTGTTTTATTAATGAGCACAAGTTAGAAACTTAGCTCCTCCAGAAAATGATGGTATGTGATACTGAGTTATTTTCTATTTTAAAATGTCAACATCAAACCCATTTCATTAGGCTGTTTTGAGAATTCATATGGCAATGGATATAAAGCATCTTGCAGATTTTCTGATTCATGATATGAATTGTGATATGTTGATATCCATTCAGTTAAACAAACACATGTTCTGGACTTTTGCATGCTATTTTCTATATCAATCATCATGTGGTATAAAGACAAGTAATTTTATTTATAAGTGATAAGAGTTTATGGAGAAAAAACACATAATTCTCTAAGTACTGTGACAGGTACACAAATAAATACAATGGTATCTTAGTAGAGCTAGTCATTAATCCTGTCTGGAGAACTTCTTGTCCAGTGGATGATAAGTGATCTGAGCTAACTGACTTTTAGAAAGTCACTAGACTACTCAGGCAAGGAAAGAAGAAATTTATTTGGTGAGCTGGAGAGGGACTAGAAAAAAGCAGAAATATATTATAAGAATGAAACTCAAGTATGTCTTCAGCAAATGGCACTTTGCTTCCACATTTTATTCATATGTTCTCTATCTTGCTTTCTTCTGATGCTTCTTTGAGATACTTATTCTAAAAAAAAAATCTTTCATGCCTTAAAGACAACTTCCAATCCATTGAAAGATTGATCTTTTCAATTTCCAGGCTGGTGAGGGTATGCCAAGCTTTAAAATAGAAACTGAAGCTACTCATTCCTTTTTATGGATAATTAATTCACTCTTACAAAATAGAATTTATGCAAAGTAAGGGATTTAATTCAGGGTGTAGTCTCATTTTCTTCAATGAACCATGATAAAATTTCTTCTCTTTCAATTTATGGTTTAAAAAGCAGCTCAATAAAGAATTAAACCCTGTGGTATGTCAGGAGAAAGGGTAAGCAGTGGATTCAGTACCACACAAGTTTCTATAACATTTATTCCCTTTCTGAGGCTGTTTCATTGAGACATTGTCAACTGTATTATTCAGGGCCCCAGGAAATATCTGGGACTACATTTTCTTTAGGACAATAAAAAGCCACGATTTTTAAATAAAATTATCACAAAAGATTTTCTAGGATATTTAAAAAAAGTATGGTGCTTAAAATGTAGGGACTTCACATTCCCATTTTGTATTCTTTTTATAAGTTTTACTCACAATGGAGCTAGGTTATAGTTATTCATTAAGGGAGCATGTTATTGAACTACATTGGCTGAACATAAGCCACTCAGTTTCTGGATGTCTCCCACATCACACCTAAGCCATGACCCATCACTTTAGAAACTTAGAATATTTGTGACTCTTGACAAGTTACTCAACTTTTCTTATTTTAATCTTTAAAATAGGATAATGATAATTTTTAAAATATAAATTCCATGGAGTATATGAAGATCTATCAAGTTTTTGAGTTATATTTTTCCATTTCAGTATTAAAACAATTGTTTAGTCTAGCCTTCAAATTTTGGTACAATTATTCAAATATTTGGCGCTCACCTCATACATCTAAACTCAGACATAGGCATGTCTTAAGACTAAGTAGTTGTCAAATATTCAGTGCAGATAGACCACCCAACATCATCAATGTTTTTAGTGTACCTGCAAGTAAGTAGCCAATCCTCACTGTTTCTTTTGTCGCTTACTACTGCCATTTACCTCCATTGTAATAAGATTATAATTAGGGTTTTCCTATCACTGTAATTGTTTATTTAAAGCTATAAAATTCAAATTTCCAATTTTATCTGCAATTTTTTCCTAGTTTCTCATTACCACCATTATTTTAATGTTATGTGTGTGTGTGTGTGTGTGTGTGTGTGTGTGTGTGTGTGTGTGTAAGTGTGTGTGTGCAGCATAGGTCAGACTTGAATATGATCCTCAAAAACACCATTTATTTGCTCCATTTGAGACAAGGTTTGTGGGCTTGTAGTTCACTAACTGGATGAGGCTGGCTAGGTCAGGAATTCTTGTGTTTCGCCTCTGTGACATTGGAATTACAACCATGAATCATCACATGTGGTCTCTTGTGAAACTGCATTTTACTGAGTCATCTCCCCTATATCCCAATGGCCTAAGAGATATCTCAAATTTATTGGCCTTTCTGCCTTCATAACACTATAATTTTTAAATTAATTTTTCTTATGTGGTAATTATATGACATTGTTATTTCCATAGCATTTTGGCAAATGGTCTCAACTTTCTTGTTTTGCTCTATTTTATGACAACTCTGTGACACTAATTCAGAGAGATCTGAGTAAAACCAGCCAATTGCTCTCCTCATTCCTTACTTCTGAGTGGCCAATGCTGTTATAACAAATATCACCAGGGATGGGCTTATCTTTCCATGAAGTTTGGTTCAGTAGTCTCACCGAAAAGCTCTTGACGTTTTGGTGGTAATCATATCATTCTTTCTTGGTATACCTACTTTTCTGTTATATATAACAACTATTTAAAATTCATTTTTCTGGCCTCAGTTATATGAATATAATTTCTATGAATATACTCTATATGACTATAACTCTATGATAGAAATAATTATCTAGTAAGAAGCTGTCTTATCTGTCAGTATCAAGTAGATGGTATTTCAATATCTATAGTCACACATTGCATTTTTTGGCATAATTTTTCAGTAGAAAGACTAAGGATACTTAGTTCTTAAGCAAATATCTCTATCCTAGCTTTGTGTTTTTTCTCTGAAAAGGCTTACTATTACTTGTCCTGTGTAGTCCATTTCCTATTACGAATAACAACGGTAAATACTTTTCAGTGCCTTTACTTTGTACCAGAAAGTTTCTTAAGTAATTTTCATATATAAACCCACTGTATGTAGACATTCCTTAGACTCTTGCTGCTCTCTCCATCTTATGGATAAAGGTTGAAGTTCAAGGTAGTTGATAGCTTTATCCAAGCTCACACAGCTATCTCCAGGTAAACCTTACTCTTTGTTACCAGCATATGCTTAGTTTTAGTATTCAAAAGTATGACTTTTCTGTCATTGAAAATTTCCCACAACATAATATTTTTATTAATAGTTTTGGAATTTCATATAATATCCCCAGGTCACCCTCACTTTCTGCTTATCATTAATATTTTAATATATGTCAGTTTTGACTCATTTCTTTAATCCATTTTATTAGAAAACTTCTTCTTATTCCACGTTTCTCTTTTACTTCCTTTTTTATTCCCCTTATGATCTTTCTTTTATTTCTCATTCATCTTCCTCTTATATTATATTTACAGTTTCTCTTCTCTTTTTCATTTCATGAAACCACGTCAGTTTACTTCTGGCTTTATTATTTAAAATCAAACAACACTTATTCAGCACAATACAGTTTTTAGGTTAGTTTGCCAAATGGATGTTGCCCAATTTTCATCTCACCCTCTCCATAGAAAAGTGTTATATGGTTGTCTAAGTTATGTAATTGAACCCTCAGGTTGAGTTATCTGTCCCACTTATTAGTCACTTAGGTTTGTTTATGACTACTAACTCGCAGTTCTTTTAGCTATCCTGGAGTCCTATTAAAGATTTCCTATCTACTTACATTTTCCTTTTTATGGGCTGACCGATTAAAAGCATAAAGTGGGAAATACAATTCATATTACTTTCTCTCTACTACCAAAGATTTATTTAATATCTGTGGTATAAATTTGAAATTTATGGTCATTGATTGCTTTGTCCAAATTCACACATCTGCTAGTTGTAGATCAAAGATTTGATAACTGGCATTCATACTACCAATGCGTGCTATAATCTGAATAATATGGCTGTGGATGGACAGATAGACAAGGTTCTCCGTACTCTGAGTGTCTATGGCATTTGGCAGGAATACTACTAAAGGAAATGGAGAGTGTTGTACTATATTTCTGGTCCTACCTTTTTGGTCTAGCCCTAAGGTTCTGTCCAACAGAAACACAGAGATGCTTATATTAATTTTATGCTGATTTGCCTATGGCCCAGGCATATAACTTGCTAACTCTTAATTCTTAAACTAACCCATGATTCTTATTTTGTTCAGCTATGTGGCTTGGTACCTTTCTCAAGCAGCATAGTTGTTGTCTGCAACTGCTGGCTTCTCTGCTGGTCTCTCTGGTATCTCTGCTCTGCTCTTCTTGTTCCCAAAGTTTTCTTAGTCTGGTAGCCACACTCACACTTCCTGTCTGCCTTTGGCCAATCAGCATTTTTATTAAACCAGTATGCAGGACAATTATTTACAATGTAACAATATAATCACACTACAGGAGAGTGGCAAAGTTATTCAATAGAAGTTCTTGACATTAGAAGGGCTTGAAATATTGTATTTGTTTCTTGACCTGCTGCTGATCTATATGTATGTGTATATGAATATACATATGTGAGTATTTGTATATATACACATGAATTACAATTTTGATGAAATTTCTATGTATGTCTAGAGATGGAGTGTCAGGTGCATTCAATTGGCATGTTTATTGATTTATTTAAATATGAAGACATACCTTGTTAATACTTCTGATTTTCGATTGAATAACTTCCTTGACCTGATTGATAATGCACATTTCAACAATGTTGAAATATCTCAAACTTTTCTATCAGAACATCTATATACATTCATTAATATTATATAATTGCAACTTGATGAGTCCATTTTTTCTGTGTGTTTATGTATTCAGGGCTTACAATTAGAATGAACATACTTTTCACATATGCATAAAGTAACATATGGTTATATCTACCCTCAATTTCCCTTTTCCAGCTCTCTTCATGTGGTTTCCAACTCTCTGTCCTTTTTTTTTGAAGCCTACAGTGTTCACCCAATTAGGATATAGGTAATGGTCTACAACAATCTACTGGACGACTGTAACTGAAGCATTAGTAAAAGTAAAATAGATGAGGTGATCTCAGTTAAAACCCTTTCATAATGGCCATTGGCCACAAAGAAAAATGAAATGAGATGTTTCTGCTTCTCATATAATTCTATACATGCTTTCAGAATTTTCCTCAGTCAATTTTTATTTTTGGAAGTATAGTGAAATAGGAAAAAAACTATATGTAATAATCTTGAGGAGTATTTTAGAATATACTGAATATTAATTTTTGTGACTGAGGCAATTCTGTATCCAGTAATTAGTCTTATTGTCTTTTGGATGTACTTATTCTTTTCCCTTCCCTAGAATTCACACTCTCTGAGGCATAATGCTTTTCACACAGTAAAAAAACCTTCCAGGTTTGTTGTGTACGCTTTTAAAAGGACTTATTTCACCAGTTATGTTTATTGTAACTCCAGTTTCCCCATTTGCAACAATGATAATAAGGCATGCTTCAAAACCACCAAATTACTCCCTAGCCAGACTCAACTTCTGCCCAGTACTGGGAAAGATGATATTCCTGGATTAAACTGGTCACTGTTTCTGCTATCATGGTGATTACAGACATTAAGGGATCTATGGGGCCAACTGGAGAATAAGGGTAGTATATGTAGAACTGACCTTGAGGAACAGAGGCAAACACTGCAATGTACTCAGGAGGTTAGGGCTACAAAAATTATGCACAAAGTTGTCTTCTGTCAAGAAGTTTCAGAGCTTGGGAGGCCTTAAAACTTAAAAATGCTCTTTTTAAAAGACTCTGATTTTCTCAGAAAATTAACATAGTCTCATTTCATTTTGTATCTTAGAAGTCAGAATTCAAGAACCTTTAGATGGTGATTCTTGTATAGTGTACGAAAGCCTGGAAAACAGTCATAGACATGAGAAGGTAGAAGCTACAGCCACAGCCACATCCACTGACAGAATGGCAAATTCTCACTTGAGAGACAAGATCACAGGAGATACAGGAGAGGGTTCAAGGGTCCTTTTTTAGGACATCATGAGATTCTATCCAAGAAGCTCCATCTTTTTTGGAAAGGCAATGAGGTACATGGTCTCAAAGAATATTGTTCATTGGTGGGATGCACATTTCAGGTTTAGTAGCATAGTTAGGCAGACTTTTTTCCTTCTGTAGGTTCACAAGCTACAGCAGCAGCATTGCAAATAGAACATGAGCTACCTTGAAGCAATTCATCAGTTCTGGGGGCTGGTGCACAACTTTTTAAGTTAAGGAATGGTTTTCTTAATTACAGGAAGTGGCAGATTAGATGATGGGCATTTGGACAGTGGGGTCACTAGTGATGTAGCAGACTATACCTTTGCTATTCCAGCTTACATAGCAGCACCTTCACAAAGCTGCCAGATTTGATGCTATAGAGGAAATGTGTTGCTCCCTAAATAAATTACATTTTCTGTTAACTGGATGATATAGTAATCTTTTTTCACTATTGAGGCACAAGAGCAGTGAATGTTAACACAGCCTTCTATAGGTGTCCATTTGCATTTTATACTTCTTCAACATACGTGGGCTTGGTATTCAGAAATCATCTCCTTATAGGTTTCTGCAGTTTTGTAAAATGACATTCCTTTTGTAGTGTATGTAGTTGCAAAAACTTAAGGAGACTGAAGATTAAAAATTCCTGAGGTTAGTGAATGTCTCTGTCTTCAAGTTTTAATATAGTGCCTCTTATAAAGGTTATTGTGGATATTGTAGTGGGATTATGTTGTTACATTGTAAATAATTGTCCTGCCTACTGGTTTAATAAAAATGCTAATTAGATGAAGGGAGATAGGAAGTGTGGGCAGGGCTACCAGATTGAGAAAACTATGGGAACAGGAACAACAGTGTAGGGATGCCAGAGAGAAACCAGGAGAAACTGGCAGATGCAAAGGACAGCTGTGTTGCTCTGAGAAGAGGTAGTGAGCTGCATGGCTGTACAAGATAAGAATCATGGGTTAGTTTAAGAATTGAGAGTTAGTTGGGCTGGAGAGATGGCTCAGCGGTTAAGAGCACCATCTGCTCTTCCAGGGGACCCGGGTTCGATTTCCAGCACCCACATGGCAGCTAACAACTGTCTATAGTTCCAGTTCCAGGCAAACACCAAGGCAAATAAATAAATAAATAAAGTTTAAAAAAAAAAGAATTGAGAGTTAGCAAGTTATATGCCTGAGGCATAGGCCAATCAGCATAAAATTAATATAAGCATCTGTGTGTTCCTGTGGGACTGCAGGACTGTGGGACTGTGGGTCTGTGGGCCTGGACCACATGATGGACAGGCCAGAAACTTCATACTTGAGGATATGACATCTTTCTAAACATTTTCAGGAAAATAACTGAACAAACAAACAAAGAAGCAGGCATATCACTTTTAAGCACAGGAAATTAAGATTGACAAATACTACACTTGTGAGAAAAGCAAGGTTTCAGAGAATCTCTGAGACTCAAATCAATAATCTGATTCAGTTTTTAGAGATGGTGTGAGAGAAACACACATACACACACACACACACACACACACACACACACACATACATAGAAATATTTACCAATGTGCAGTTTAAGTATATGTTAACAAGTATATTCTGGGCAAAGTTAGACTTTACAAATTAGGTGAGTTTCTGGAAAACTTTAGGGTCTTACTTTTCAAATGTGTGAGCCTGGAGATTTACTATCAACACAGCATGTGGTCATGTGGTCTTGCATTGGGAAATTTGAATCTGGATGGGTTGATGCTAAAATATTAGTTTAGGAGATTTATGCTGTACATCATGGCTTGATTTGTAAGTCATGGTAGAGTTTGTCTTGCCAATTATAGGAGTGTCCATTTTTTCCTTTTTCAATGCAAATGTTATGTTTCTATGTTTCACTGAATAATCTATGCCATATCTAGTAGTGGGGAGCTTACAGTCATAATTAGTTAAGAAAACAAAAATGTAGGTTTCATTATACCTTTCCTGGTACATAGGAAGTGGCAATTAAACAGTGGCTGTTGTATAATAGTGGAAATAGTTTTGCTGCAGTTGCTGAACAGATGTCAAGCAGGAGCCATGGGAATAGAGATTGTTAAGGCAGTAGCCATGTTTTTCTGAATTCTTTACTTCCAGCAAACATAATACTACTGTGTTGGTGTGAGAAGCTATCATTTCTTATGCAGGTTTTTGTTCTCGCCACTTTTACCTCACCCTAGAGTCCTACCTACAAAACAAAAAGCCCAAGTCCTATGTCTTATCACTTCGCTGAACATCACTCTCAGTGGCTATCTTGTCCTCAGATAAATCTACATCCTTAGCATTGCACACTAAGTATTTCTTCATAAAGACTCTTCCATGATTTTGGAAGTAGTCTTCTGAATTTTTCATTTTCATAATATTCTATGTACGGACACACATACATAATTGCATATAAGTATTTACATATATAACTAGAGCTTTCTAATCAATGTCATGTAGCCTTTTAAATGTCTTAGACCCTATGTTTTAGGGGAGGCATAAGACAGAAATGTAGTTACTTCTTTAAGCCCCCACTGATCCTGACTCACTGAGACTCAGAGGAATCCTTGTTTCTGAAAGCTTGATGTCTTTTAATTTGAACGTCCCATTTTCATTTCTGTCACCTTAGAAGGAAGTGTTAAGAAGAGGTCATTGGAAAATTACTGAGTCTAGATGAACAATTTGCTCTTAATTAAAAAGTCTTATGAGACTCTCTCTGGGAAATGAACTCATTCAAATGGGACATAATTTAAGCTGATCCACTCAGGACATTTTCTCTATTTTTCCTTCACCCAGGACATAAAATTTTTATGTAGTCTCATGATATAAATTGATTTTGACAGGAGCAATTTTTTTTTCATTCAAACCATAAAATTATTATGTTGTCTGAGTTAACATTGTGTTTTCCCTGTAGAAAAATAATGAGTAGCACTTTCCCTAGAATGATTGTCTGGTAGCAAAGGAGAGTATACCAAAGTTCTTCTTGCTGTGGTTTCAGGAAGACAAGGAAGTGTTCTATTTCAGAATACATAGGACTCTAACTCAGATGGCCATAGAGCTCAAGCCTGGCTCTGTAATTTAACATCTGAATAACAATAGACAAATGCCTGGGCCATGGTTTCCTCATCTGTTAAAATCCCAGTCTTATGTCGATATGTCTCCTAAGAATCAAATAACATGGTGGTTTGTAATAGGTAGAATGTAAAGACAGTATACTATAAGTTTAGGTATCAGTTGTCAATCTTAATGGGGTCTGTAGTTGACATACTGGAAGAAATTAATTCTTACCTGAGACTCTGCCAGATAGTCGATTTACCACCCAATGGAGATGTCGCTAGGCAGATTGTCATTAGAACAGAAAGGTTTTTTTTTTTTTTTACTATGAATAAAGTCTCATTTTTTTATCCATGTATTCCCTTGTTCAAACTCTCTTCCTCCTCCTACTCCTCCCAGTCACTCTCTCCCAAATGCTTTCTTTTGGAGAAGTGAATTGAGCAGAATCACAGTTAGTGAAGGTAGCACCAGGATAAGATCCTCCATTTTCTATCTAATATTCTTTCTATAACTGTTTTCTTCTAAGCTTACTAAATGATTGGTACTTTAGCCTGATACACAGAGTTATAAAAGAAGAAGCAGAAAGACCTAAGGTTTGTCTACCTGCCCTTGGAAGTTCATTTTCCCTTGTTTTGTGATGCAAAGGAGACCCTTGACTGAACTGAAATAGACGATCAGTTTCTGAGACATGGGGCATTTTCATACTCTAGACTTTCTTCCATGCTGTGTTGATGATTAAATGAACAGCCCAATAAATAAATGTCATTTTGGAACATTGTTCTCCAAATAATATTCCAGGGACTACTTGTTCCAGGCAATCTGTTCAAATGATACAGATGCCTGCTGGACTGCTGCCATTTTTGAAGCATCACAGTGCATGCCAGTATCTCAAGAGCTCCAAAACAACAGTATATAGCAAAGAAACTAACCTGGTTGTGGTGGCACGGAGTACTCTTTTATACCATTATTGAAAGTATAAACAAGTACAGTGACTTTGGAGATCAGTCTGGAGGGTCCTAAATACATTAACAAAAAAAAAATTACCCTATGACTCAGCTACACAATTCCTGGGCCTAGACCCAAGTGACCTACATCCTATTACAGAGAAACTTGCACATTCATGTTTACTGCAGCCTTACAGCAGCTAAGGAAGCAGCCTAGATGTTCATCGAGTGAAGAGCATGGAAGCAAAATGTGGTACATACACACAGTAAAATTTATTGATTAGTAAAGGAAAGTAAAACATAAAATTTGCAGATAAATACACTAAAATCAAGACAAATCTATTAAGTGAAGTAACCCAGCCTTGAAAAGATAAACTTTGCATGCTTTCTCTCATATGTGGATCCTAGCTTTGACTCCTTGGAATTTTATGTTTGAGTTGGAGTCTTTGTGGAAGTCATTTAATTAGAAGGATGTTATTGTGGTAAGGAGAAGTCTGAATGGAGAGGGATTAGTAGACCATAGATAAAAATGAAAATATTAAGACGGTATATAGGAAACAAATGGGATGAAAGGAGAGAACTGAGTCCTCCAAGTTTTCCTCTGGCTTCCAGACACATGTCATAGAATGCACCAAATGCATCCTTTCCAACAAAAAGAACAATAGTTTCTAGCAATACAGTTAAAAATTTTTAAAAAATTTCTAGAAGCATCAAGATACTGAATAAAAATCTCAGTGCCAGGTGCAGGATACTTCATAGGAGTTGTTAGTTAGGGAGCAAATAGAAACATTTCTGCTTTTGATTTAGAATAACCTCCTCTAAGTATAAATATAGATATTTAAGAGGCAACTTGACATTGTGTATATTAAGCTAATTATCAGCAGTAATTTCCCTCATAGAACTTATAAATTCTTGAAGCATAAGTTTTGAGCCAGTCTTATAGTACCAGGCATAAGATTCCTTCTTTGGTACAGGCTCCAAATCTAATCAGAGAATAATTAGTTAACTCATATAACAGTCACACCACTATTGTGATCACTCCTTGCCTGGCAGATTAGTGTTATAGTTTATTGCTGGGCACAACCCTTATTTCCTTTCCCTACCATTAGTCTACAAGTCAATTTCTGGCATTTTCAAAGTGAGCCATCAGAGAGGAGGACTTTAGCTCAAGGCTGGAGAGATAGACTCAGTGGTTAAGAACACTGGCTGCTCTTCCAGAGGACCCAGGTTCAATTCCCAGGACCCACATGGTGGTTCATGACCATCTGTAATTTTAATCTCAGGGTATATGGGGTTGTCTTCTGGCCTCTAGAGACACCAGGGACACTCATGATGAACAACTACATGCTTATATTTATGTGTACTGGGAAAGATTTTTTGGAAATTACCATAGGGAAATATGGCTTGACCAAAAAATTTTTAATTATCAGAAAAGTCTGTCCTCTTTGAATGAGTACAAGGCTTTGAGAGGAATGCATCAAGTGGAGTGAGGCTGTGGACTCCCAGTGTCTGCCCTCAGTTATATATTCCTGTCGCCAAGGATGCACCTCACATAATCTCCCCAAGTAGTGCTACCAAGTAGAAGCCATATGTCCTGATATCTGAGCTTTTGGAGGACATTTTTTCATTTAAACAATAACACAAAGATACCCTTCTTACTCATTCAAATCAGCAGAATCAACTCCAATAATCAGTGAGGTAGCAGATAACACAACCAGAGGACCCTTGCATCTGACAAAGAGCATGTCTTAATTAAAAAGACTTTATTGCTAAAAAATTGTACCCATAATTCTAGCCATCACAATGTAGTCTCTGTCAAGGAGGCCTTGGCACATTGTTGGTGGTGGGTGATTGGTTAGAGTGTGGATGCTGATAGATAGGACAGCTGTATGGCTTTCTTAGATAAAGTAGCAGTAGAATTTTCTACATTGATCGACAAGTTCACTTATGAAAGTGTTCTCTGTAGTATGAGATGATGACAGCATTTACTGTAGTGGAACTCTTTTGTAAAATTATAGTCAATTCTCTCAAACTCTGTTATTGTTTTATCTAAAGTCTATGTAATAATCTGTCCATTGTTGTCATTTCAACACTTTGACTCTCCGTGTTCACCACGAGTAAGTTCTATCTAAAGAGCCACTTTTTTGGTCCAGTTATAAGAAGCAGCTCCTCAAATGCTAAAATTTTATAAGATTGTAGCAATTCAGCTACACTTTCAGGTTCTCCTTGCAATTCTCACTTTCTCATGTTTTTCTTTTTGCTATTTTTAAACCACACTCACAGTTATGTTCTGTGCATTCATCCAAGACAAGACATCCATGAAGGCTGGAATTAACTTCTTCATTTTTTTTCTTACAGAAAAAAGAAATATGTTTAATTTAAAAGTTGTATGTGGGTTGTACATATGAGTACAGGGCCTACCAGAAGAGGCCTTTGGATTCCCCAGAGCTGGAGTTACAGGAGTTTATGCTTATCCAGGGAGGGCAAATGGGTGCTTCAAACCAAAGTCAGGTTCTCTGACTAAACAATATATACTCTCAAACAATGAGCTCTCCCAATCCTCCAAATATTACTTTGTGATTCTTGTGACCTCCTTCACCAAACTACAAATGTTACTAATAGTATCTTCAAGTGAAAACCATTTCCAGAAGATTCCAAGTGATTTTTTTCCTTGTTTTATCAGAGGACTCTCTAGCCATGACAATTACAGACTTATGGCCTATATCCTTAAATAAAAGTTACTGGTCAAAATTGCTTCTTGATCATTTAAGAGTGGATGTTCTCATAAAAACATGTCATCACAAATATCTGTCAGATCTTTTGAGTGGCCAGATACATTGCTAGCAAGCAGTAATATTTTGAAAATAATTTTCAGTCATAGTTCTCAATAGCAAGTTTCAAATATTCAGCAAACTGCCAATAAGACTTCCTTTTAAAGAATATTTTTATTTATCTATTGAAAATTTCATACAGTATATATTAATTGTATAATTTAATATCCACCAACTCCTCCCAGACCTTAACTCCTTTCCTAACCCTTCAAAATTCATGATATTTCACTCTTAAAATAATAGAAACAAGCAAATATTAAGAGAAACTTGGAACTTAGTTTGTGTTGACTAGCTACTCCTCAACCATTTTCTGGAGTGTGGTTGATGTACTCAGTATCATCTCATTGAAGAAAACTGATTTTGCTTCTTCCAGAAGCAATCAGTTTTGAATTGTTTCTTGGCTAGTGGTGAGACTTTGTGCCTATTTTCTCTCTACTGTTATGGCTTTGTCTGGCTTGAACTCGTACATGTCTTGTGCATAATGTCAGAGTCTCTGAGAGTTCCTGTGTGATCTACCGTGTTCTGTCTAGAAAACATTTCCTTGAAGTCATACATCATCTCTAGCCTTTACAATCTTTCTGGTCCCTCTTCTGCTTTGCTGAGTGTTGAGGGGAAGAAGGTGATCAGGAATTCCATTCAGGGCTGGGTACTCCAGACCTCCTGGTTTTTACACATTGTCCCATTGTTGGGTTCTGTGTTGACGGTCATCTGTTGTTTAGCATGGCCAGTGTTGTCACTCTCATGAGTTATCTGTGTCTCCTGAATGACTCACCATAGTTTATGCAAAATCACTTGCTATGTGTCTGTATCTTTATGTAATGGAGAGGACTCTTTCCCTTAAATCAAATGAGATTTCCCCTAGTTTATTACAGCAGCCCCACCTCCTTTCCTAAAGCCTTTAGCCTTCCTACTTAAACACTGAATTGAGGATTGTACTTTCCTTAGAGTCTTTATTGGCTGAGAGGAAGACTGTCATGGGTTTGACCTCCTCCTCAGAGCAATGAACACTTTTTCACATAAAAGGGGTTATGAATTTGAAAAACCAAGGGGAGATCTTACATGGGAGGGAATTAAAGGGAGGAATCAGAAGGGGGAAATTATATAATTATATCATAATTTTAAACTAAAAGAAATAATTTAAAAGTAAGGCTATTTTGCTTCTTTATCATGGCATAGTAACTGAAGTAACACTTTAACTTCATTTTCAGAACTTTTTCTTCTACATTCACAACTTGGCTCACCATTTGGTACAAGAAGCTTAACTTTTGGTCTTATCCTAGGCTTGCTATTTCTGTGATTTTAAGAGCCCAAGTTTACTTACTGGGTCATGGTTACCTGATATAGATGAGAAGAATGAAACCAGGTCACTTGGAGGGTCCACAGCAAAGTTGAGATTGTGATAATTTTATTGAGAGCAATTAGAATTTTTATACCTTTATTAGAAAGAAAAAGTAATTGCAATTGCCAGGATCAATACTGTACTGATTGTTGCCAGGATACAATGAAATTTGCAGACTATAGAGACTACCATTTAGGACCAACTGTTTTGTCATGCATCTGTGCTTCTTTGACTACTAAGGAAGCATACAGAGAAACACAAGTGGCCTGAACACTTCTCTGCCTGAGAGAGTGCATCACTCTTACAGGAAGAGTTATGGTCTCTAACCTGAAAAACCTGTAACACATACTTCTCAAGGCAGCTAGTCCTAGGCAATTCCGTGGTTCCCTGTATGTGATAAAACATCATGACCACAGTAACTTGGGAAGGAAAGTGTTTATGTGGCTTATACTTCCACAGCACTATTTATTGTTGAAGGACTTCAGGACAAGAACTCAAACAAGACAGTACCTTGGAGATAGGAGCTGGTTCAGAGGTGATGGACAGGGTGCTGCTTACTAACTTGGACTTGCTCAGTCTGCTTTCTTATAGAATCCAGGACCACTAGCTCAGGGTTGGCACTACCAACAATGGGCTGGGCCCTCTTTCCCATCAATCACTAATTAAGAAAATGCCCTGAAAGATTGTATATAGTCCTATTTTAGAGAATCATTTTTTAGTCTATTGTTTACTACACTAATCATAATTTTTATTTAAAGTGCGAGACATATCACTTCCTTTCAGCAGAGTAGATCAAGAATATTATGTCATAATGTCAATATTGACTTATTGAAGGAAGAGGGATGCCCAAGGAAACAGGGAGATGGAAAACCTTTCAATAAAATAGCCTCTGTGTGTGTCACTCTCTCTCTTTCCCTCTTTCTCTCTTTCTCTCTCTCACACACAAATTTATTAACTTTGAGACCATTTATGGGGCTTTTCATAGTTACTAAAGCCACTACAACAGCAATGTCAAGGACAAGTAGAATAATAATGGAAAATTATGAAACACTCTGGAATTATCAAATGTAACAGAGAACTATAAAATGAGAAAACACAGCTGGAAAAGTTTCAGCAACAGACTTTCTCAGTGAAGGGTTGCCGCAGATTTTCAATTTATAAAAAGTGCAAAACTGAAAATAATAATGAAGCTATACATAAGAAAATAAGGTGTGCCTATGCATGCGATAGTGAGTGTATTTGGGCTAGAGAATACTGCCCTTTGGAGAGAGCTTGGGGAAAGATTTAAGAAAAACCTAAGGAAAATTTTGAATTATATATATTTTTGCTTTATTGTCAGGCTTCTATGAAAGCAGTTCCTTATTAGATACTCACTGATTAATTTATATGAAGTGTCAGTATTGCAAATAAAATATATATTTATGTGTTCTTGCTCCTTCACTGTACTGGGACTCTGCATTGAATAAACTTTGGAATACAAATGTTGAAACTAAGTTAGGCAGAGTGGTACAAATCTTCAAGCCTGTCGCAACCACCTCAACCAGCAAGGAAGACACAATACCAGGCTCTTCTTTCAGCAGTTTATTCAGGAACCTTGAACAATCTTCTTCTGCCCCGGAGAAACCCACTCGTGGCCTAAATAGTCTCTGAACAGCCAACCCTAGTACGCCACGTGGGTACTACCAGTAGGCCCAGGTATGAGGAAGCAAGCCAGATCCTTAGCCTTAGCCAAATATGGAGTTGTTTATCACTGAGAGCACTCACCATCGGGAAGGTGGAGGGCGGAAGCCAGTGCCATCTTTAAGGTGCGGTTTCACACAGATCTCTACAGTTTTCCCTTTTTTATATTATAGCAACAGGCAAGAGTAGAGGCCTGATCTCTGTAGAGTGGACCAAGGACCTTGTACTGATCCTCACTCAGGTGTCGTCCCCCCCGATGAGTACTAGACCTGTCTGATACCCTTTTTCACAGAGGTGGGATGCAAAGTATCAACCCACCTGCAATCAGGCGTGCTCTTCTTGGGACCCGAGTTTTGGTGGGCTCCAAGTGCAGTGCTCAAGCCTCGCATCTTGTGCCTAGGAAAATTAATCCTTTAAGGTAGCCAGCCAAGCATAAGGGGACTGTCCTGCTTCAACGGCTGTAAAGGCTTGAATAATCACGGCTGCACTGCGACACTGGGAAGCCTTAATTTGGCAGATGCACCACAGGCACACCAAAGAGGCCAACACCAGAAGGCCCATCAAGGCTCCTATACCCATCCACTCCTTAAGATGGTTCATGGCATCAGAGATCCATGAGGACAATCCTTCCGCTAGTCTGGCGTCCACCCAGGTCGAGTTCACCGTGACGACAGCCACCCTCAACTGCTCCATCAGGTTGTCAAATTCTCCTGTCCAATTACCTAAAAGATAACTGGACAATTGCTTAGACAAATTTGCAGCACAGGTAAAGTTGCCATATTGTATACTAGTCACACAAAGACCAGCATATTTCCACTGACAGCCAAGTTGGGCAATCTGCCAGAGGGTGTCAATTTGCTCTTGAACCAGGTCAATCCTTTGGTTGACCACCATCAAGCCTCCCTTTAGCTGAGCATTAATGCCCTTTTGTACATCCAGGGCTTATGCTACATTGGCAGAAAGATTATTCAAGGTCTGAGCAGTATGCACAGTAAGACTCATGGCAACGGCCGCAGTAGTAGCCCCGACTGCCGCCAGGGAAACAGCTGAAACAATGGCGGCTGTAATCCCAAAGTCTCTTTTATGCCTAAATTGAGTCATGGCATCAGGAGCATCAACAGGCACAGGCACCTAGTAAGGCATGCGGATAACTATAGAACAAAAGGTAGGTTCCCTATTACTTACAATAAACAAAAAGGGGGGATACACACAAACAGGAGTCAGATGTTTGGGCTACCCAGGGACGCCATCTGTTGTAGAAGGTTTCCCCTAGGCCCTTTTGGACCCAGAGGTTTGGAACCTGGTCCACCGTAGCTTTAAAGTATATGTATTTGTTTAACTTAGCAGCCTTAGCAATCAATTGTCTCTCTGCAATTCAGATATGCAATTCAGAAAGCTGCTTTTGGCTCTGTTTCAGTGATCTAGAATCTGTTTTAAGCTTTTTAAACTTTCTCAAGCTTTATGACCTGGGAACTTTCCAGTGCACTACCCTGACCACAGAAAGTTCTGAGCCTTTATTGAGAGTAGAGTCCCTGTACCGGCCACCACTTGTTGCAACCACCTCAACCAGCAAGGAAGACACAACACCAGGCTCTTCTTTCAGCAGTTTATTCAGGAACCTTGAACAATCTTCTTCTGCCCCTGGGGAAACCCACTCATGGCCTAAGTAGCCTCTGGGCAGCCAACCCTAGTACACCACGTGGGTACTACCAATAGGCCCAGGTACGCAGAAGCAAGCCAGATCCTTAGCCTTAGCCAAATATGGAGTTGTTTATCACTAAGGGCACTCACCATTGGGAAGGTGGAGGGCAGAAGCCAGTGCCATCTTTAAGGCGTGGCTGCACGCAGCTCTCTACACAAGCCTACTACTTAGGAGGCAGAGAAATATTCCCTTTAAGCCATATATGTTTGGTTTAATAATACTGTACTTAAAATGGGAATATTTTCAAATAGCTATTATCAAACCTTAAAGGCTTTAGTTCAGTAAAGCAATTTGGGGAATTATGCTTGTTCAGTGGACCAAGACTTCTATACATGAAGAGTGGTAGTAGATAAACAGAATGGCTTAATAATTACTGTAAGGCATTGAAGACAGGGCTTCCTTACAAAAATGCAGGCATATAATAAATTGACCAATTTTAGGAAATTCTTTTATAAAAACTAAGAAAAATACTGGGAGGATTAACTAAAGCAGGAACATCACATCTGGGAAACAAAGATCATGTTTTTAAGGAGCCTGATGGACAAGATATATGTGCCAGTCTCCTTCCTCTTCAGCATGTCCAAGGCACAAAACCAGTGAAAGCACTGTTCAGAAACAAATAAGAAAGCAATTCACAAAACTTGAGACTCAAGACCACTGATCATCACAGAACTTAAGGGTCAGATGAAAACCACTGATGATGGCTAGTCACTGCCTCATTACTAAATTCTAACCTGACTCTGAAGCCTTTTCCATTGAGTTCCAAATTTGGAAAAAAAATTGTCAGGGATATTTTCTCCTCTTAGGCTGTGCCTAGGTAGGTCATAGGCCCTAGGAGAGAACCTACTACTAGAAGGACACAATATTAAACTAATGTTTAATTAATTGCTGCTGTTATTAACAAGGAATTTCTCAACCCTGATCTGAGAAACTTCTTACAGTTGATGGCAGTTAACACAGAGGATCACAACTTAAGATGCTGAGAATGAGAGGCTGGGCAACATTCAGTTTTAAGTGGGACTTCTGTATTACACCTCACCCCTCAAAGTCTCAGGGACCATGATAAGAGAGGTACAGAGAGTGTGATAAATAGAGGTGATTGGTGATTACAAGGAAAGTGTCTTCCTGACACAATAGGGCAGCCAAGCATATGAACTTGCATAGGTTTGGGCAGTGTGCCTAAGCCCTGTGTAAGATCAAGCCAGATCAGACCCAGCATAAAGAGGGGTCGTGACCGTGAAGTCCTATCTCTAGTTGAGGAGCTATTGGCAATAGGCAGCTAGCAAGAGAAGGGGGGTCTGTTGTTTTTAAGAGTACAGCAAGTTTACCACATGCTGGCTTGAAATCATACACTTTATTTTAATTTCTTTTTACTACAAATTAAACAAAGTTGTCATTATCAACAAAAAGTATTAGAAATACAAGTTTCGGTAATTTTTAATGCAGATCTATAATGTTATTAAAATCTATTATTATAACTTTACCTAGTATATGAGCTTTCTTGGAAATGGCATATTCCTTAAAATTTTAGATTTTCTTACTGTAGCCATCAGGCAGATTAAGTGCACGCACACACACACACACACACACACACACACACACTCATAAACTTCATTTGGATTTAGTTTAACAAGCTACCAGCAAAATTGTTATTATTTCCATTATAAATACGAGCTCACTAAATAAAAATTTTGAACGTAAAACTGCCTGTTGCTTGAACCAAAACTTAACAGGACATATTTTGAAACAAAATAATGGCAGTAAAAATTATTGATTTGCAAACAAAAATAAAATTTTATGGTGCATATTCATTTTATTTGGATGGTATTACATAGTGATATCTTCATACAAGCATAGAGTACATGTTGACATATTCCTCTATATCCTCCTGCCCACCTTTGCTTCCCCTCTTATGTTAGTCTATTTTGTTTCCATAGATATTTTTACTTATACTTCTGTGCCATGTATGCAGACATGATTTTATGTATTTATATAACACTTAGGACCCACATATGAGACTAATCAAATAAGCTTAACTCATTTAACATGATTATTTTCTATTTTCAATTAGCATTTTTAAAACTACTGTGTGTATATGTGTGTATCCATGTGTAACAACTGATAGCTTAAAGTCCTCCTTAATCTATCACCACCTCTAAACTGTTGACATTTGTTTTATAATCCCAATCTTTTTGACAATTCACTTTCTATTAATCAAGCTGAAATTTTGTAGTACTGTGAAAAATTCTGTATCTCAGCCCCTATCTAATCCTAGGGATCAATGTTAACATCTTTGTAACAAAAGGTAATAAAAAAAAAGTTAGATTTCACACGCGCACACACACACACAATCTTTGATATATATGATATTAAGATCTAATAGGCTAATTTGTATTTTCAAAAGCTAGAGGAGAAATTTATATTAAGCACCCACATGCAATATTTAAGTGTTATTATTATTTAATGTACACAGAAGCATTATTTGTGTTGCTAAGTTTGTGAATGTGAGCTTATCTAGTCTTCTTTTTGGGTGAGAGGGGACCAGGGTGAAATTCTTTGTTTTTGAAAAGTAGATGCTGCACTCAAGTGCCATTGGATTAATCATATATTTTGAGAATAAACAAGGAAAAGTTAAGGCTATATCTTCAACTCTGTAATTATGTCTTGTGATTTGCTATAACTATGCCGTTCAATGCAGAAATCACAAAATACATGTGACTAGAAGGTATTTAGACAAATTAAAATTAAATACAAATTAAAAGTTGCTTCCTCATCAATATTATTATCTTAGGTGAACTTTTTCGTGACTGTAACAAGTTTCACTGAGTAGCAGTGTACATAGGGCAGGACTTAGGGTTGGAGTTAAAACATGAGGCTTCTAAACAGATGCACTGGCTTTTTAACTCTCATTTTAAAGTAATAAAAAATATACTGGGCAATTAAAATAACACAAATGCAGGCACTTCTTTCTTTTAATAAATCTGTCCTTGTCAGAGAGAAGTTTTAGGTGACATGCACCTGATTTTACATTTTATATTAAAAAAAAAGAAAATAAGCACAGTTCTTCAAAGATGAATTAATTTCATACCTTGAAACACAATGCACCAGGGTAAATGTGAATCATTTTGTTTTTGGAAAAACAAAGCAAAGAGAAAAAAATTTGCCTGAAGAGATGACTCCTCTTGGCCAAATATACTTTCAGAATCAGAGACAATGACTATGTTAATAAAATTACATGAAATATTTTAAAGTATTTGTATAATAATGCTTAGTCAAAGAAGGAATGCTAACGTGGGAAAAGATAAGAAATTTGAGGAGTGCTGATTAGAGTATAAGGATGTGGAAAATGCTGAGGTAGACAGTCTTTTAAGCAATGCTGGGCATTTTAGAACAATGTCTACCAAATCCAATAGAATGTTGAATATTAAAGGAAGAGGGATACTTTATGTTGTAAGAGGGACAGATGTTAGTATTACATAGTATAAATATAATGGCTTGTTAGTTAATGCAGGAGTTTAAAATTCTATAGATTTGAGCTAAACTTTGTGGAGGAAGAGACCAAACATGGATCTTTGTTAACAAAATACTGGATTCTGGGAACAGGGGGACTAAGAGCATACTGAGATGGATAGAGTAGCATTATCCTTTCTTCATTATATTTATTATAAAACCAGAGAGGCCCATCTACTACTCTAGAAGACAGCAACCAAGCTGAGTCAGTCCAATGCCTGAAGAATAGAACTAGGAGTCAACTAATATGCAGAATACATAGGAACTTTATAGGAAGAACTATGTTGCAGTTCAAAGAAACGTCAAGAAGTTGGTGGGATATTTCATATTTGGGCCTTTACAAGTGAAAGGACATTTCCTGTTCTATTATTGGAGGTTTGAGAGAAGGAAGAGAGAACTTTCCAACAAACAAAATAACAAAAAAATTCTTAATATTTGCAAAGACAAAGTAAGCAAGAAATTCAGGTTGTGTACATATATATGAAATGGAAACAATTTGGAAGTAAGGTTGCAGGATGTCAAGCATAGTGAGATGGGTAGTTCAGATCAGGGTATAACCTGAACACTTGAGTAAAGTAGCTGATACTTGGCAAACACGGAGTTCATCAAAGCAAAGGTAAATTATTGAGATTTATATATTTGCACATACAACCTATATTTTGCCCGTAAGCCATAAACCCCAAATTCATCTTCCAGATCTTTCATTACAAATAGATGAAAGAACAATATTTATCTTAGGCTTTAAAAACCTGGAAGATATACAGAGAGATTAGTCCCGATTTTAAGAAATCAATTTAAGCTTCTATATTCATATTGACAATACATATTAAGAGCCAGCTAAAATAAATGTGATCAATTATGTATCACAGGTGAACTCCATGGAGCATCTCTTCACTTTTTAAATAATATTGCCCCATACCGCTCTCAGCACCTGGCAGACAGTAGAAATAATTCTATTTCTTAAGGCGCAGTATCTTTTTGTACTTACTGAACTCAAATTCTGAAATTCATTGTACTGGACTAGAATTTAAATTGCAGGCAGTTATTTCCTACTACAAGCGAGTCAGGGGCATAATGGTGTTTGTGCCTTCTGTAGCATGTAGTAACATTCTGTTCTTTGGCATATGTTCCTTCATACATTCTTAAAAAATGTATATAATTTTAACATCACCAACATACATCTTTTTTGTATTTCTAGAGTCATATTTTTTCTCCTTTTCCTCCTCCTTCTCCCTCCTTTTTACTTCTAAGGATATCCATGGTTATATTTAAGGCCTGTAGTGGGATTATGCTGGTAATGTAAATATTTGTCCCACCTATGGGTTTAATAAAAGGTGATTGGCCAAAGGCAAACAGGAAGTGTGGGCAGGGCTACCAGGGTAAGAAAACTCAAGAACATCTCAGAGTAGAGACAGATCTCACCCAGGCGCCAAAGAAGAAACATGTACGGGACCCAAGTGAGCTGGCCACCACCCTTGTGGCCAGATGGACTAATGAGAATTGGTTGAATTAAGATGAAAGAGCTAGCTAGCAATGTGCCTGAGACCTAGGCCAAACATGATGAAATTAAGTGTCTGAGTCATTTTTTGGGGAAAAAGTGGCTGTGGGCAGGTCCTGACCTCTGGCCCATATGGAGTCAGAAAACTCAAACAACAAAAGCCTCCTCTGATTATCCAAATTAATTTTTCTATTGTGAAATCCTTAATATTCTCATATAGAAAAAGCGATATCTGGCAGCAAAATATGAACTTGTTTCTGAGATTATGACTTAGATCTACTTGGGAAACACTATTTTGTCTAACACTGATTCACCAAATTTTGGATTTGAATTGGTTGATAATTAATTGTTACTAACATATTTGAATATCACATTACATGTACTTCTCCAACTCAAGATTATTTTCTTCTCTATTTTTCTGATCTTGTGACCTCAGGAGCTTAGTTTGATCACTTATTCATTAGTTTTGAAACTTCTCTTAATTGCAGTCTTAAGAATACCACTTTCTTAAAAAATGTGTCCCCAAGTAATTGAAAATATGCCCCCAATAAATGAAAAAAATTTCCCAATGAAAGTTCAAACCAAACAAAATCAAAACAAAATACATGCAAAATTGGTTTTCATTAATACAGAAAAAAAGTAAGTAATGTTGAATTTCTTCTTTAATATTAATTGAAATGTAGTAGAATATCATTTTTCATTTTGCAAATAAAGAAGTCAACATTCACTCATAATGAATTCACAACTACATAGGAAGTGATTCTGGGTCATCAACACTGGGAAGTAATTTGTCTTTCTACTTTACTGTGCTGTTGATTGCTGTGGGATTATGTTCTGGTACCTATTTGTCCCTCCTACTGGTTTAATAAAATGTTAATTGGTCAGAAGGTAGACAGGAAGTGTGAGCAGGGCTACCAGACTAAGAAAACTCTGGGAAGAAGAATAGCAGAGCAGAGATGATGTGAGCTTCCAACTAGAGAGCAAGATCTAATGGAGCACAGGTAAGCCACTGGTCACGTAACAAGACAGATTAATGGTAATGGGTTAAGATGAAAGAGCTAGTTAGTAATATGTCTGAGCCGTAGGCCAATCACCATGAAATTAATATAAGCTTTTATGTGATTATTTGGGGTTAAGTGGCAGCAGGACTGCCAGTGTGTTCAGTCCTTAAGGCTAGGCTGGAAAACCCTGGCCAGAAACTTCATACAACAGTTGAGCACTGCAGGGAAGCAGGCCTTTGGCATGTTTCATACAAGAAAAGCTGTATTCTGGAAATGTTGTTAAGGTGTTGTGCATTTCATGTCAGGCTAAAAATTCTTCCGGAGTCCACCTAGGCAGGCAATGTCTCACTGTTCACTTGCTTCCCTTTCTCAGAACATGACTTTGGGCCTTATTTTAAACAGAAGGAAAAAGAAGTTTAGTTTCATTTGCCCAGGTTCTCAAAGAGACAGCTGAAGATTGCATCCAGTTCTTTAATACTAAGCACTGTATTTCTTACCATTATAAATTGTTTTATTTTTATTTTAAAAATGTGTTATACATATTTGTTGTGCATATGTCTGTGCCTTTAAATATAGTGCCTGTGGAAGCTAGACGAGGACATTTGAGTCCCAGAAACTGAAGCTACAAGCAACTGTAAGCTACGTGATCTGAGTGCAGAAAGTAAACTCAGGTCCTCTGGAAAAGCAGTTTATACTCAATGGCTAGGCTACGTCTCCAGCCACTGAACATTGTATTTCATTTAAAAATAAGAGTAAGCTTGTACAACCACTTTGGAATGTAGTATGGTGGTTTCTCAGAAAATTGAGAATCAATCTCCCCAAGGACCCAGCAATACCACTTCTAGGTGTATACCCTAAAGATGCACAGTCACACTCCAAAGGCATTAGCTCAAATATGTTCATAGCAGCGTTATTCGTAATAGCAAGAACCTGGAAACCACCTAGATGTCCCTCAACTGAAGAATGGATTAACAAACTGTGGTACATTTACACAATGGAGTACTACTCAGCAGTAAGAAAAATTGATATCCTAAAATTTGCAGGCAAATGGATGGATTTGGAGAATATCCTCCTGAGGGAAGTATCACAAACCCAGAAAGATAAGCAGGGGATGTACTCACTCATTAGTGGACTCTAAACAAACAAACAAACAAACAAAAGCATGCCCAATCTGCAAACCACAACCACTGAACAGCTTGGGACCAGAAACACCCTGGACTGACACCTTGGATTCCACTTTCCCTAGAGGAACACCTGACTCATTCTTCAGGGAGTGGGGAGAGAACTGGATCTGCCAGGAGTGGAGTCTGGACTAAGCAATATTGGGGCAGTGGGACCATGGGACTGCCTGCCGCCTGCCCAGGGATGGGATGGGGATTGTGGAGAAGAAAGAATGACTTGATGTGGTGGGAGGGGGAAGGGACCTTGAATAAGGATATACAAGGTTAGAAAGTGTTACTTCTTTGTTAATAATAATAATAAAAAAGGAAAAAAATAAAAAAAATAAGAGTAAAATTTCAAAGCAAGAATTATAGGGGAGCTTTTTATTGTGTTATCATTTTGTGGTGGTTTGAATGAGAATGATCCCCACAGGCTCATACACTTGAATGCTCTGTCATCAGGGAGTGGTTTTATTTAAAACAATTATAAAGATTAACTAGTATGATCTTCTGTGAGGAAGTTCATCACTGGCGGGGGGCAGAGGGGGAGTAGGCTTTGATGTTTCAAAAACCCATACCAAACCCAGAATCTCTCTCTTCACCTATAGATTTCAACTACTGTTTCTGAACTATCTCGTCCTGCCTATGTACTGTCAAGCTCCAGACATGATGGAAACAGACTAAACTTCTGAAACTGTTAGCAAGCCAGTAAGCAAACAAGGCATTTCCATGGCCTATGCATCAGATATTGCTTCCAGGTTCCTGCAGTTTGAATTCCTGCCCTGACTTTCCTCAGTGATGGACTGTTACCTAGAAGTGTAAGTGAAACACAGCCTTTCCTTACCAGAAAATGAAACAAAACAAACAATAACAACAATAAAAAAAACCCAACCAACCAAGTAAACAAACAAAGGAATTATAGATGAGAGCAACTTCCATGATTGTTGATGAGCTGTAGGCAGTGGAGAATTTCTGTAAAGGAAGAATGATTGTGTTTTAAAGATATGACCAGTTTTAGTTTTCCATGTTTAGTGGGTGGCCCTACACATGCACCTATGTGAGACACTAACTGGATATAAAGGATTACCAACACAAAGTATGTGAAGTTAGAAAAGAAGTGTCTTGGGTTTACACAATGGGTATTTGGGGTGATAGGTGTATGATTATATTTTGTTGTATATATTTATAAAATTCTCAAATAATAAAAAACCCTTATGTTCTAGTGTTTTTGATGCAGGAAGGTATACTGTAGGCCATCAAAAAAGAAGCAGACATCAACCCTGTTACAATACCTTTGGCTTACAGTATTTTCTGCTTGCAAGATATGCTAGGACAATGCTGGCACAGAACTTGTGGGAGTAACCAACCAATGTCTGATTTGACCTAAGGCTCACTCCATGAGACAGAACCTATATTCAACGCTGCTTGGGTGCCCAACAACCAGCCCAGTGACCTAGAGTAAAACCAAATACTAATAGTCTGAAAACAAAAGTAACAATAAGATGACTCCTCAAATATACTGCTATACTCATATGTATGTGCCTTACCCAGTTATCTTCAGAGAGGCTTCCTCCTGTAGTAGATGGGAACAGATGCAGAGACCCATAGCTAGACATTATGTAGAGAGAGTCCTTGGAACACACAGCTCTAAATTGGATTTCTATACTACATCCTTCCCCTCAGAGCTCAGGGAATTTCACTGAAGAGAAGTAGCAAAGAGCTTTAAAAACCCAGAAAGGATGGAGAAACTCAGAAGAACAAGGCCTCCTGAAACAATGAAGCAAAGTGCATATGAACTCACAGAGCTTGAAATAGTAAGCACAGGGAATGCATCAGGTCCTCTGTGTATATATTATAGCTATTAAATTAGTATTTTTATGGGATTCCTGAGTATGTAAACAAGTGGGCCTCTGATTCTTGTGCCTATTCATTTTGCTTCTTGACTGAGTCTGGTTATGGCACCCAGGAAGACCCAAACTTGTAATCCATTATGACTAGCTGGCTATTACTTTTTAACAAAAGTCAAATTCTAAGTTTTAAAGTAAGAGTATTTTATATAAAGTAAGTACATTTCACACAAGGAAAACCATTTTTTTCTCATTTGGGAAGGATGCCTTTGACCTTGGAATGGAGTTGGAAGGGCAAACAGCATTAAGAATATTTATAATCAGTTTTAACAATGAAGGATAAAGAATAAAAAAGATACATTTAAAACAATTGTTCTCAAAGTGTGGGTCATGACCCTCAAGCCTCAAACAACCCTTTTGCAAGGGTTCCATATCAGATATCCTGCATATCAGATATTTATATATGATTTATAACAGAAAAATTTCAGTTATGGTGTAACAATGGAATAATTTTATGGTTCAAGGTCAACACAACATGAGGAACTGTATTAAAGGGTCACAGTAGCATCAGGAACATTGAGAACCACTCACTGGCTTACTAGGAACCTAGACTGTTTCCTTGACTCAGTACCCTGGCTGACTGGAAGTATTCTTGAGGAAGTCTCATATCTGTTGCGTTCTGAATCCAAGATGATCTTGATGGGCCTCAGTAACAACACTGATAGTAATATGTTGATGTCCAGAGTTTAGGGTAATCTTGGAAAGTACCATACACTCTAGAAAGTGAAAAATTTCCTTTCAAAAGTGTGTAATGAAGAGCTGGACTCTTAGACAGGCTGGAAAACACAGAAGAGAAGTTGTGTTAAAGACAACTTCTGTCTTCTTACATGAACTATCTAAAAGAAATCTGGCTTTTTCCAGATGCACTCACAGCTGGACACTTGCTTCCTCTTCAGTGAGTCACTGAAATGTGTTCTTTTCTGGCATTGCTGAGGTCTGTGCCCTGCTCTTGGTTAAGCTGACTCTATGCTACTGTCTTCATATTTGAGTTGACACAGCATACTTCTTTAGTCTTTTTAGTTATTTGTCTTTTGCCCTTGGTTCTCAATATTTCAGTGTGTACTACTTAGTATTTTGTGCATAAATAGACTCATACTTCATGTGTCATCAGGATGAAAGACAGTGGGACTGTTTTATTGGTTTTTGGATACTCAGCTTGGAATACTGTGGTCTGAAATTAAGTCAGCTGTTTTAATGTCACAATATCGATTCCTATTGAGTGTGTTGTCAGCTTTTGTCTAGGCCTTTTACACATAAATGGCAATTAGTTAATATCTTAATCATTGTGTACTTGTGTATTTGATTTTTCAGGAGCTTAGTGGACTGTTTACATTTATCTTCATTAAATTTCATTATGGTAATCTGTCTTGTCTTATAAAAGGGTGAAGAAACCTGATTCTCTTGTCCTTAATAGTAATCCTTAATGTGATTTGATAATTTTGCCTTCTCCTTTTTAGTTGTTGATGAAAAATACTTCTGTCACTCCTCTAATACACACATCTACACTACTTGCAAACCACTTTTATTTACAGATTATACCACATTTTCACATTATTACACTATATCAACAATATAGCCTGAAAGGCCTAGATGAGATCTTGATCAATAATTGGTCAAGTTTCCTTGTTTTCCAGTCTTACAGCAATTTTAATTATGAATTGTTTTAAATATTTTTTTATCACTGTAAACAAGAAACTACTATTGTAAAATATTTTTTAAAAACTTTATGTTCGGGCTTGGGATGGTCTATCCTTGGTTCTGAGAAGAAAAATTGGCTCCATATGGCACCTTGCCACACTGGTAAATGGGTTCTATATGGTAAGCACATGTATAGTGTGGTATGGGAGATAAATAGAGACAGAATGGTTTATGTCCTGTGGACAGAGGCATATCTGAAGAGGCAAAAGAGATGGCTAGACTGAATGCTAATCGGGGCCATGGTAATGTCTGGGTCTGGGCTTCTACTGGGGCCCATCTCTGGGTTCATTGCTCTGATGGAGCTATGGTCTCTGATGATGTCCATGGCTCCTGATACCACCATAGGCCAAGAGGATAGGTCTATACAGAGTTGACCCTACCTACCACTGATTATAGCACTAGGAGAGAGGGTCCAACACTTCACCTGTGCAGCACAATGGAGCTGATCCAATTTGCAGGAGCTTGGATGAGCTCTCCCTGAGGGCATGAGGATGGGAGAGTAGGTCGCACCCCTTTTGTATGCCACCTGCAACAGCTGGTGGACCTGACCCAACTACTCACCAGCTGCAGCACTTGAAAGAACAGGCCCTGCACCTCACATGTACAGCATAGTAGAGTTTACTCTGCACTGTAGACAAACATGAGCAAGCCATCCCTGAGAAAGTGAGGGGACAAAACTGGTACTGCCTCCAAGGACTGTGATATGGTGGTGGTAAGAAGAAAAAAAATGTCCTCTCACCTTACTCCTAGCTGTCAAGGGAGTTGACTCTTTCCTTTACTAACTGAAGTGCTTGGGAAAGCAAGCCTTACACTTCTTACACAATGGAGATGACCCTGTTTATGTGAGGGAGCAGGTGAACTGGCCTTGAGAATGTGAGCATGAGAGATCTGGCCCTGCCCCTCATCTGCCTTATGGAAGCATGGGTGAGGAAGAGATACCCTCCTCCTCATTCCTGAGACAGGTGGTAGAGCTTCCCCTGCCTCTCACTAGCTGCTGTACCTCACCTGGGCATCAAAGTAGAGCTGACCCTGCTGAAGAAGGTGTAAGTGAGCCAGAGAGCATGGGAGAGCTGCCCCCACTACTAGTCTGTCATGCTGTGCTGTGGGCAGGGGAGAGATGTCCTCACTTGCTTCCTGAAATCTATGAGAAAGCTGACCTTCCTCTTACCAGCTATAGCACTCAGTAAAACAGGCCTTGCTTTTTGCCTGGGCAGCATAAGGAGAGCTGACCCTACTGATGGAAGAGCAGATGAACTGGCCAAGGGAATGTGAACATGGCAGATATAGTCCCACCCCTCATCTACTATATGGTGTGGTGGCTAGAGATGCTCCATTCTAGCCACCATCTGTGATGAGTGAAAGAGCTGGCCCTGAGGTTCTAAGAGTTGGAGAACTGTTCCTGCCCCTTCCCAGCTACAGCAGTTTGGATAGTGGCCCCTGTACATCATCCTGGCAACACGGTAAAGCTGACCCTGGAGGTACAGATGTGATAGTACCAACCCTGAGAACATGAAAGCAGAACTGGCCCCACCCCTAGCTCATTGCTTCAAGGGATTAACTAGCCAAGACAAGGCTAGAGAGCTCATCCTGGTGGCAAAGACAGGGGAGAGAGACATGGTGGGCTGACCAGCCCTGAAACTATCCAGGGCCAGAACTAGGGTTATGAGTTGGCCCACCGCAAAATCTACCCCCTCTATGAGCTGAGGGAGCACATGAAGGGACTCTTTCTGCAGACCCAAAGCTGCAGCATTTCTAATAGGAGTTCCAGTGAGGGACCAATATCAATAGTGTAGAAACCAGAGACCTCAGACCAGACAAATGACTCTGCAGTGAACACTTTTCAATTAAAGATAAATGAACAAAAGGATTTACTGTGTGACTCACGGTGTTGTGCACACTCCAGCTTCCATGACAAGATTTTTCCTGTATTTTTTTTGTCTTATATTTTATTTTATCTGGTGGTGGGTGGATTGCAAGAGCGGAAGGCAGAAGGCAGATACAAAGGGACAGGAAAATAAATGGGACCAAAGTGCATGATGCGAGAGACACGAAGCATAAATAAAAAGAACGTTACAAAAACAAACCAATGAACCTGCTTGCTCTTCCTCTCTCCCTCCCTTCTATTGTACTCTGGGCTAGTTTTGTAAAGTTCTACATTCTGGAAAATTTTGCTTTCTCTCTCCTCTCTGTCTCTTTGTGTCTCTCTCTTTCTCTATCTCTCTCTCTATTTGCCTCTCTTGTATTTTCTGAGCTTTGTAATCACTAATGAGGAAGACTGAGACCATGAATTGAAGTAGAGGAGGTAAAGAGCTAAACAGGTATCTGTGTCCTGTTCTTTTCTTCCTGATTCAAAACCTAAACTCTTAGAATAAGGGTCCCAAACAATGAGGTGTTAAGTGGGAGAAATAAAGAAAGCAATCCAATGATTTAGGCAAAGCAAAGTCATTAAGAACTCCAGCATCTTACCTTCTATTGGTGGGTGGAAAAATGGCCAAAGTTAGTAGAGCGCTAAGTCAAGTAATGTTGCCAAAGAGAACATAGCACACCTCGGACACAGCTGCCTTAGTATTGAAAACCACATCCCATGGGGAAGTGTTAGGTCCACAGAAACTGCAACCTTGTTTTTCTAGGGGCGCTGACTCTGGTCCTACATCAAATTTCTAAGTTCACTCCTGGATAAGACACAGAACTAAAGTTCCCTTTGATCCATCAGGATCTATGAAAAAATTCCAAAAAAATTGTGAGTCAATCTGGTTCCCCACAACAGCAAATGAATAGTTCTAGGTTAAAGCAATTAAAACATCAGTGTAAGAGATATAGTCTTATTAATCATACTTCATAATTACTACTGTGTTTTATGAACAGCAATAAAACTCAAATAAGCTAGAATAGACCACTATTACTAATATTTATAAAAATCTACCACTACCAAGGAAGCCTGCACTGGCCCCAGAGTCCTTTGTTTATCTTGTTGTTCACAGGGAACAGCTTTGGATAAGCAGTTTGGTTAAAATTTCTTTTTTCTGTTTTTGCTATCTCGCTTCTTCTCCTGTAGGTGCCTTCTCATTCTTATTGATTTAATAACAATCTCTAGCTTAGTGTATAAGTAGTTATCATTATAATTTTATGTACCAATAAAACTTCCACCATTTTAATTCTCATGAGTATATAAATATGGTACCTAAATTGGTACTAAATATTTGATAAAATAAAATTTGAAATTTGCAAATAGTGTGACAAAACCCCCACAAACATTAATTGCTCTTTCTAGAACAGCACTCGTTTCTTCATAGTGGAATAAACTACAAATGTAGAAAATAAATGAATGATTGAGGGTGCTGGATACCTAGTGAGGAGGTGAGATTTTATTTCCCAAATAATGGAGCATAATTAAAAGTCCTCAGAAGGTTTTATGGCATGCTTTGAGGAGATTTAATTCTCATTTTAATATAGATAAACAACTCAGGGCAGCTAGGCTTAGAGATCTTGTCTAAATAATAGAAACAACGTGAAAGGAAGATGCAAAGTAGGAATACTGTTACAAAATGGAGTTTATTTTGTATAATTACTCAGCATTTGTACAATAGCTATGATGTCCCTACTGCAATGACAGACATCAAGGATCCCTGAATGAATAAGCTATGTTTCTTGACTTCCTCTGAAGGATGGATAATGTAAATGAAGTAGTAAATTTTAGGAGTAGAGATAATATTATATACATAAACTAATGGAATATTATGGAAATAGGTAGAAGAACATTATTTCAGTGATAATTAAATGATATAACTATTTCTACAAAAATTTTGTGTGATCTTAAAATCAAAACTACTTCTGTTTTATATATTTATATAAAAATTTATTAATTAAAATTTGAGTAACTTTATTATACATCTATGCTTTTGCATCACCAGATTTGAAATGAAAACAATAGTATCTAGTAGAGATTTTTTGTAAGTACTCTCCCTTAGTACAGTCTGCAATCAGATTTCACTGTGTCAACTTTGTTCAGAACATGTGTATGGATGATTTCCACTTTCATTTCAGTGAGTATACCATCCACCAGAGTGCCAGGCATGTGGTAACTGCTCTAGTGAAGCCTGTTGACACCTCATCATTTGGTCAATGCAGAAATGACCTGTTGTCATTCTTTGCTCTCCTTCTCTCTACATGCTTAATGACATGTTTAAACAAAACTTTCATGACTTAAAAATTCACAAACTACTCTCCTGCTCTCTGAATTCTGTTCACCTTGGCCAAGGTTCAAGCCTTGATAAACAATCTAGAAAATATTATATTTTGTTATATTTTGTGTACATATTACACTTGCAAAATATTGGTCCCTGGCTAGCATTCATGTTACAGCTTCCCATATGAATGTTAAACAGGCAGTGATGATGCTCTATAATTACAGTGCTTGAAATGATTGGAAATAAATTGGCACTCCAATTATAGATGCATGAAAGAGGCGCTAGTATATCACATTCAGTCCATTAATTTCTAAAGTGGTTCAGGACATCTCAGTGTTTCTATGACATTACTTATTCACAGCTGCAGTGATTCACTCAGAGTTCTGATACCTCAAAAATTTGCAAGTTGAAGGATTACTCATTTTTACCTAGATATCCCAGTTATTTTTCTCCTGAGGAGAAAGAGGGAATAAAGCTGCAAAGAAGGGATAGAAAAAAATAGAGGAAGGAGAAATAGGAAACTTTAAATTCTGTCTATAGGATTTGGAACAGCTGGTTCAATAAGGTTGGCTAGATTTTGTTTTCATTGTTTTAAGAAAGAATGAACATTTTGTTTTTAGCATACTCTAAAACCATAATCTTATCCTGGTCTATCAAAATAAAATTAAGAATGGAAACACTCTTGGCTGTTGAATTTTCAGTGTTTGTATGGCTGTCTACTTGAGGTAGACATAAAAAGGTAATTTAATTTTCTGAAATGTCACTGTGATATTCATAGTTGAACATGTACATGTTTTTGGTAGAGATAGGTGGCCACTGTTCATGAATGTCACTAGACATGACACTCAGTTGATAATCAATCTCTGTTAATATTTTCCCTCTCTCCCTTAGTTACCTCACAGGAAGCTATTTAATTTCCAAATGTTTATATAGCTCCTAAAGGGTTTTCTTTTGTTGATTCCCAACATTATTCCTTTGTGTTTTGAAAAGATACTTGCTATATACAATATTTATATACAATAACTTTAAATTAAATTGTGGAAATTACTTGGCATGAAACTGTATGTGTGTTCTGAAGCTGTTGGGTCCATTTGGTTCAGAGTACAATTTAATCCTCCTGTTTTTTTTTTTAATTAATCTTCCTCTCTGTATGTTCCATTCATTGCTGGAAATGGTATGTTAAAGTCCCCATTTATTACTGTATTGGAGTCTCTGTATATATATCTTCTTAGCATTATTATTTCTCATTTGCATATTTAGATACTTCAAAACTGAGTGAAAAATTAGAATTTTATTTCTTCTTGATAAATTGTCTTTTTATTATAACCATCATTTTCTCTTTTTATTGTTTTTGGCTTAAAATCTTCTATTTAATATAACTCTAACTATTCCATTTGCATGGAACAGCTTATGTGTGCTCTTAGCAATAATGAGTTTCTTGAAGTATCTGGGTCTTGTTAAAATAACTTACTCTATGTCTCTTACTCTAAAAATTTAATCCATTTCAATTTAAGGTAATTATTAAAAATTACTTTATAGTTATTTTAAAAATAATCTTCAGTTTGATTTTCTTTCTAGTCATCATCAGAGAAGTACATGGGAACAAATATGGAGACTCACAGCCAAACATTATGCAGAGAGAGAGAGAGAGAGAGAGAGAGAGAGAGAGAGAGAGAGAGAGAGAGAGAGAGAGACCTTGGAACAAACAGATCTAAATGAGACATCTGTATTAAATTTTTGCTCTCAGAGCTTAGAGAACTCTACTATAAAAGAGGTAGAAAGTGTAAGAACCAGATGGAATGGAGGATATCAAGAGAACATCACCCTCTAAATCAACTGAGCAAAACTCATGAACTCAGAGACAGAAGCAGCAAACATAGAGGCCTACACAGGTCTATACCAGGTCCTCTGCATGTATAGTATAGCTTTCAGTTTAGTATCTTAATGGAACTCCTGAGTGTTTAATGAGTGGATTTCTGATTCTTGTGTCTGATCTTGGGTCTCTTTTCCTTTTGTTGGTTTGCCTTGTCCAACTCTGATGTGATGGCTTTGTTTTATCTCATTACATTTTATATTGTTACATTTTGTTGTTATTGTTACATTTTGTTGTTACCTCTTTTTTGTTGCTTGTTCTTTTCTTTTTTATTATGAATAAAGCCATATTTTTAATCCATGTATACCCTTGTTCAAACTCCCTTCCCCCTCCTGCCCCTTCCAGAGTGCCTGTTCTTTTCTCCTGAGAGACAGAATAGCAGTGGATTTGAATGGGAGCGGAGGTGTGGAGAAACTGGGAAGAGTATGGGGAGGAGAAATTGTAACCAGGATATGCATATTGTGTGCACGTATGTACACACACACACCCCTATTTTCAACATAAGGGAAGATATAATATAAAGAAGCATTACATAGGAGAGAAACAAAACAGTATCACTCTGGGAAAAGCTAACCGTTTTAGATAACACATTCCTAATTTCAGTTTATTTTCTGTCTACTCTTTTAAGAAAGAAGGTTGTTTGAAAATGGAGTTATATTTGTCCATTGCTCACTAAAAGCAAAGAAGATACATACCTTTGGTATTGATAAATATTTTGGGTAAATTTATTTTTAAGGAAAAAGGAATATAACAGATAATATTTAATACAGGAGATGGCAGTCTTGCTCTGCTTTGATGCTTAGCCTGTCTATAGTGCTAATGTGTATAGAGTGATGTAAAGATACCGTGATACACAGAAGGAGATATAAAGAAAATCATGGAGACACTTGTCACTTTCTGTGTGTTCAGAGGTGAGTCAGAGGACATGGAGACAGCTGTATAAAAAATAAAGCATTGGTTCTTCAACCCAGAGAGATGACATTCTTAGGGGTTATGACAATTTTTTTTTAAAGATTTCAAGGATGTCACAGGGAAGGGGTTGTATCTCTGTTTCTCTTGAAAACGCAAATAGAAATGAAATTGTATTTTAACCTCAATTATAGAAAACATTCTCTGAAGTTTTGTGTTCTCCAGTATTGGGCTCAGGTTTCCTTGGGAGGGAAAAATTCCCTATTCATGATTTTTGAAAATAGGTTGCAGAGACTCCAAGATGGAATTGACATTTTGAAGAAACAGGGAAGAACAAGGATTTCCTACCTAGTCAGAATTTGCAATTCAGGTAACATTTATTGCACGATCTTGTTTTATAAGTCTGATAAAATATAAAATATGAAAGTGAAAAAAATATATAAAAGTAAAAGTTTTACTTTGGGATTTATTTATTTTAAATAATTAATTTATTTTACATCCTGACTGCAGTTTTCCCCTTTCTTCTCTTCTCCCAGACCCCTCCCTTCATTCCCCTCTGTTCTCCTACATTTCTGTTTAGGAAAGGGCGGGTCTCCCATGGGTATCAACAAAACATGGCATATCAAGTTGCAGTAAAACTAAGCACCTCCCCATGTATTAAGGCTGAGCAAGGTGATCCAGTATGAGGAATAGGGTCCCAAAATCTAATAAAAGAGTCAGAGACAGAATCTGTTTTCTTTGTTAGGAGTCACACAGGAGGACCAAGCTGTAACGTATATGCAGAATGTCTAATTCAGTACCATGCAGGTTCCCTGACTCTTGGTTTTGTGTCTGTGAGCCACTATAAGCCCAGGTTAGTTGATTCTGTGAGTTTTCTTGTGATGTCCTTGACTTCCCACATTTATTCCCCATTTCTTTAGGGTTCCCTGAGCTCTGCCTAATGTTTGGCTGTGGGTCTCTGAATCTGTTTCCATCATGTGCTGGGTGATGCCTCTCTGTTAACATACTGGGCACCAATCTATGAGCATAGCAGAATAGTGTTAGGCATCATTACACTGACATTTTTATTCCTCTTATCACATTTGGTTATATCCTAGGACTCCGGGTCATCTTGCTTGTGGGTCTTGGTAATCAAGGAAGTGCTGGGGAAGGGCTTACTCTCCTGGCATGGATTTTAGGCTAGACCAGTCATTTGGTTGGTCACTCTTTCAATCTCTAGGTTACCCATACTCCATCATATTCCTTAGGCAGGACAGATTGTAGATCAAAGTTTATGTGATTCTCTTGGTGTCTCACTCTTCCTACTTGAAGTTTTGCCTGATCACAGGAGATGACCCATTCAAATTACATATCTGCTATTTGTTTTGTCCTTATAGATTCTTGGGAGATTTCCATCCAGTTTGTAAAAACTTGACCCCTAAAAGCCCCCTTTCCAGTAGTGTCCTTCAGTATGCTCCCTCTCCATGTCCCATCTGATCATTTATGTTCCCATCCCCACCTGCCTGCAATTCACTCACAAAATTTCTTCTGTTCTCCCTTCCCAGGGAGATCGGAGTGTCTCTTCTTGAATCCTTTTTGTTACTTAGTTTCTCTGGGTCTGTGGATTATGGCATGGTTATTCTTTATTTTGCAAGTAATATATCTTTATGACTGAGCACACACCTTTCTCTTCCTGGATCTGGGTTTGCACATGCAAGATGATTTATTATCTAGTTCCATTATTTCATGTCACTGCTTTTAACAGCTGAAAATACTCCATTGTGTAAACACACCACATTTCTTTACTTATTCCTTTGTTGAGGGACATCTAGATTGTTTCCAGGTTCTAGCTTTGACAAATATATCAAGTTGCTATAATCACAGTTCAGCAAATGTTCTTATGTTATGATTGAGCATCTTCTGGGTATATGTCCATTAGTGGTAGAGCTGGGTCCTGTGGTAGATAGAATCCCACTCAGATAAATATTGAGAAACTTCAGTATTTATTTCCAAAATGAGTATACAAGTACACACTCCCCCTGCAATGGAGGAGTGTTCCTGTTGCTCTGCATCCTCTTTATTATGAACTTTCATTTGTGTCTTTCATCTTAGCCATTCTGACATGTGTAAGATGGAATCTCAGAGTCAGTTTGAATTTCATTTCCCAGATAACTAAGATAATATGTAAGATGGAATCTCAGAGTCAGTTTGATTTTCATTTCCCTGTTAACTAAGGATTTTGAACATTTCTTCAAGTGTTTCTCGGGCATTTGAGAGTCCTCCGCTAAGAATTCTCCTTTTAGATCTGTACCCCATTTTTTAATTGGATTATTTGATTTGTTGTTGTCTTTGTATATTTTGGAAATCAGCTCTTTGTCAGATGTGGGGTTGGTGAAGATCTTTTTGCATTCTGTAGGCTATGATTTTGTCTTAATGATAGTGTCCTTTGCCTTATAGGAATCTTTTAGTTTCATGAGGTCCTATTTATTAATTGTTGATCTTAGTGTCTGCACTATTGGTGTCTTGTTAAGGAAGTTGTCGTCTGCTAATTCTTTCAAGGTTATTTTCCATTTTTTTTAAATCAGTGTGTCTAGATTTATGTTGAGATGTTTCATCCACTTGGCCCTCCTAGTAGGTGGAGAAAGAAATAAGGAAATTGATGCCCTTCACAATAGCCTCAAATAATATAATATATCTTGATATAACTCTAACCAAACAAGTGAAAGACTTGTATGAAAAGAATTTTGTGTCTTTGGAGAAAGTTATTGTGGAAGATATTTGCAAGTGAAGCTGTTTGGACAAAGGGTAAATGTACTGTGTGACTCACTGCAGCTCTCAAGGCCACTATGGCAAGTGAATATGTGACGAAGAGGAAGAAAAGATGAAGAAACAAAATGTTTGTATATTTTCTTTTCTTTTTCTCTTTTATTATTCTTAATTTTCTTTTGGTGGAAGAGGCTACAAGGGTGGAGGGTAGGCATGAAAGTACTGGGAAATGGGTGGGATTGTGGTGTATGATGAATCAATAAAAAGTTATGTTGACATTAAAAACGTTACATGGTTTTGAGCTTATTTGCTGCTATGAATAGAGGTGCTTGCTAGCATTTTTTCTCAAGTATTTATGTGGGTATGTTTTTATTTTGCTCTGGTAAATATCTTAAAACAATTTTTAAAAATTTTATATACATGCATATATTTAGATCTATGAGTTATCAAGTTATCAAGCTATTTTCAAAACTTCCTTCACTATTTTCTCTCTTGATGCTAATATATGACAACTACATTTATTCTCCAATCTTGTCAAAACTGGTACCAATTACTTTTTAAATTACAGCCTGTCTAGAAGATTTGAAATGGTATCTCATCAAAACTTTGATATTTGATTTCTGATAGCATTCTGTCTACTTGCCTATTACTATATTATGTTTTCCTCAAATCTGCCTATTGCTTGTATATTTGGATTGTTTACAATTCACAAATGCATACATGGATTGAACAAGCCTAAAAGGCACATTCTCATTTTATTTTGCATTTTTGTTCTTTTTCACTGTTAGCATCTTGTTTATTCTGATGCAACTCTTTGGCAGACCTGTTTCTTTTCTACTTATTTTGGGGCAGAAGCTCACAATTAGAAAGTTGGAATGGCCCATTCAATCAAAGTTTCTGTTCTTGCTTTAGTGTGTCCTGTGATGATTGAAAAGGACTACACGGAGGGCAGCTGTGGCTTCTTTATTTCACCGCTTGTCTATATGGTTCCATCTCTTCACCTCTCCAGGGTCTAATAAGTTTTCAGCAGAGTTTCAGTGCATAGGAGGATTAGGCGTCTGACCTGGTGTGTTTAACTGTAATAATTGCATTGGTGGCTGCATCTGTCTATGTCCAGGAAGGAGACAGGTAGCTGAAACAAGAGGAAGAATGATTCAGTTCTTTGAAGGCAAAGAAGTGTTCTCATTTATTCAGTCTTACCCAGGGAAAACTGCACACAGGTACTAAGAATTCCTCCAGAGCACAAATAGGGTGGCAGAGATCAGTGTCCAGACTATAGACTAGAAGGAGGAGTCTGACATGGGCATAAAGGAAGCCATGGCAGCATACAGTAGCACAAGCCTTTGATGTTCTGATTGAGAGGACTAAGGGAAAGTTATGACCAAATAAGGTTGCAAGAGCTTAGAAGGACTGCATTCCAGATATGGCCAGCTAGCATGCCACCATGTGTTCCTGTATCCCGTTCACCTTGACCCTTGGCAAAAACTAGGTTTTCTGGAAGTTATCTTCCAATATGCATGAAGGAATTTGATACTAGACTCACTGTAAAGAAGAAATAAGAAATAATTAAAAACTTTATTATATGTTTATTGAAGATTTTTCTGCATATATATATATATATATATATATATATATATATATATATGAAATCTGTGTACCACAGCATGCCTGATAACTGTGGAAGCCAGAATAGAGTATCAGTTCCCCTGAAACTGGAGCTAAAGATAGTTACCATGTGCTGGGAATAAAATTAGAGTTCTCTTACAGCTAGAACTTTTAACCACAGAGCTTTCTCCCTAGCCCCAGATAAATTTATTATTATTTATTAAACACAGAATATATATTGAAGGGTGCTTTCAAAGTGGAGAGGCAAAAATTGTTCAACACAGTGACCATGAGATGTAGAGGAGGAAAATACTGATTTTATTTTCTTCCTGTGATGTTTAACCTGCTCTTAAGAGAGTACCACCTGGTCTCTTGTGCCTGTCCATGCTGGACCTCTGACTTCATACAATGACCACATGACTGTTTCATATGCCAGTCCTGACACCATGAAACATTTTGCCTACTTTTCAGGAGATGGGGACCATTGTAAATAAAATAATATTTTTAGTCAGAGACTCTCATGTACATACCTTTTTTTGAGTCAGACACCAATCCCAAGATCTCTCAATGTCTAGGAATGCCAGGAAGTCAGTCATTATATGGTAGAAATATGTAAGGCCTAGCCCTTTACCCCTGATACCAGACAAGCACACATGTACACACACACACACACACACACACACACACACACACACACACGTGCGCGCGCGGACACGCACACACACATACACACAGAGACAGAGAGACAGAGAGGGACAGAGAGAGAGAGAGAGAGAGAGAGAGAGAGAGAGAGAGAGAGAGAGAGAGAGAGAGAGAGAGAGAGAGAGAGAGAGAGAGAGAGAGAGGAACACATATACATGTAGGCACACACACATTCATATGCAGAATACATGTGCACATGAATGCACACACACACATGTACACACCAAACACACTGACAACTTTCTCTAAACATTCTCTTCTTTCTTTCCATGGTGCCATTTAGATAAAGGTGATGGTTGTACAGACCCTCCCAACCAGGTTTTTAATCTCATGGTATGTCCTTGTGAGGGTAGTTGATGTTCTTAAATGTTTCCTTGGGTCCTCAAGTAATAATCTAATATAAAGAATCATATTTTTAGAACTGGCTAAAAGGGTGTCCTTACCACATAAATTTTCTATAACTGTTCCTGCTCTATATCTTTATGGTTGAAAGTCCAAAGTTTCATTTTGTCCTCACACATCTCCCAATAAGGCCCATTACCTTTTGATCTGTCAGATGTGCACATTTTCATTGCATTTATAGGCTGTTTCTATCTTGCTTTACTTTATGAAACATGAATTCTGGTCTTTCCTTTAACTATTTTCTTAAGAAATCAATATCTGTCTGTTTGATTTTCTCAGTGGGCAATAACTAGAAATATGTCAGTGAACATCTCAGTGGCAATTCAGGGTAATTTCTGGTAGCCAGATCTTTTCCCCACAGCCTACTGTTAGGGAAAACGCTCAAGTATAGAATATTTTCAAACATCTCAGACAGTTTTTCTGAACTTTCTTCACACATCTTAGATATGAGTGAAGGTTAAGTGAAAGCTAACTTTATAATCACATGATGTTCTTTGCTCCTTTAAGTGATTTTAAAAATTTCACCCTTTATGCCCGTCCCATTCTGTCTGGTCTCACTTTTCTACCCATACTAGTCTCCTTCCTTCTTTGCTCCCTCCCTCCCTCCCTCTCTGTCTGTCTGTCTGTCTCTTAAACACATACCACAGTCACACACACGCACACACACACACACACACATACTAACACACACACACCCTTTTATGTACCTATATTCCACAAATGAGAATAAAAAAAAGCAATAGTGTTTTGGAGCATGGCATCTTTACTTTATATGATAATTTCAAATTAACATTCTTGATCAACTGGCAGATGAAATTCTCACTGGTTTCACAGTGATGAAATGATGATTTCTTCATGGAAAAGTCTAATAATAGACTTTCATATTATATTCTTAGAGAACTCAGTGACCATACTGCTAAGTGAGCCACAGTACATTTGAACAGTAATGACAAACTCGCTGTTGATTATGACATTGGTGATTTATATTTTATGGTTAGTGAACAGTATTGGAGCTGCCACATCATCTGTAGCTTGATGCAAGGACTCATTTGGAGGGTTATGTCAGAGATCCTATGTGCTCACATGGTAGAAATATTACTGCATTTGTCAGATGTGTGCTAAAGGTAGCATTCAACATCTACAAAGAGAAATTATGAGATGCTAATCACCACAAGCAGAGAAACAAAATGTTGGGTTTATAATGACAATCATTTGAACCACCTTCCTACTTTAAGGAACTACTCTTCCAGAGCAGCTACCACAATAGCAGTGAATGTAATGATTCCTAGCTAGTATTTGATAAGGGGAAGAGGTTAAAACTTTATATCCTTTCTTCCAGAAGAACTGAGTAGCTGAAGACACTGTGCTTGTCCATGATTGAAATAAGTCTAAAAGAAAGATGTCTAAACTTCAGATCTTATACAATCTGAGTATTAAGTGATAAGTACACTTTCAAAATATCTCATCTTTGTGCAAAAGACACCAGGAAGAAAGTCTCTGAACTATGAAAAGGAAAGATGCCCCTATAGTCATGACATATAGTAGGTACTCAAAAACTAGAGAATAAAAAGAATTTTGTACAAGGAAATCAGTTCCAAACAAGGATATCTGACAGTTATAGGGCGTTCCTTTTTCTCATCTCTGTGCTTGCATTACCTAGCAGTTGATGCTGGCTGCTGTGGAACCTTTGGAAGCAGGGACAAGAGACTTCATAGCAGGGCTGTTCACAGAGTGCAGATGCTTCTCATTGTTGTTCAACTCAATTTCCTGCCTTTCAAGGCCACAACCTTTTGCCAGCTTAGGAGGAAGCCAACAAAAACAGGAGGCAAAGCATGTGTCCACTCTGTATCAGCTTCCTTGATGCATGCAATCCAAGAAAAACAAATGTTTTAGGTATCTGCTGTTTATTAGTGGGCAAAAAAATCTACCTTCATGAATATGCAATGGGACCCTCTTATTAACAGAAAGGCAAAGGTGGGGTGGGAATGGAGAGTTAAGACAGGAGTGTTTGCCTGAGAGGATGGATTGAGGCTAGGGCTAGATTAATTTAGATATTTCTGTTGGCAGAGACTGAGGTATCATTTCTTCCTCACTTCCTTAATTTGTATTACTTTCTCCATTGTAAAGGCTTATTGCTCTGTCTCCATATGCATCTCCTTTATGCATATCCTGCACACAGCCGGAAGAATTATATTTCTGATTATATTACCTCTTTAATGGAAACTTCCAATGGGTTCTCATCAACCACCTTGGCATAGCTTCCAAAACTCTCTATCAATTAATTCTTTCCCATCTTTTTGGCTCCATCTCTGCCATTCTTTGTCTTATATGTTAAATTGTAATTTTTTTGTCAGAATCTACTTGTTTACAAATAACTCAGCTGGTTTCATTAACCATAGGCAGAAGCCCATACTTTATTTTTCCTTTTCTCCTTGCCTACTAGCCTAATTACAGAAGTATAACAGAAGCTCAATTAATATAAACATGTTAATTTACTTAGAATAAGAATTGTGCCTTGCGTATGTCTTTTAGAGCTAAATTTACCAAGATTCTTATCACAGAAATTTAGCTGTAAAAAAAATAGAAATGTTATGGACTCACTATTAAAAACATTAGCTGCTCTTCCAGAAGACCATGAGCAACATCCAGAACTCACATGGTGGCTCACAACCATTTGTAACTCCATTCCCAGAGGACTTAACACCCACCCTCAGCCTACATGGACATGAGGCATGCATGCAGTACATAGATGTACATTTAGTGAAGATACCCATAACACAATATAACACACACACACACACACACACATACACACACACACACACACACACACTGTTTTCTAAAACACAATTCTGAGAGCAATTTGTTATATATCAACAGATAACTAATAGTATTTTATCATTTTCATAATTTAAGAGTCAACTAGGGCCAGATCTCTTACCAGAGAGCTGTGAATACTGATATACAACAAAATAAATATTAAATCTATATAGATGCTGCTAGAAAATTGGCTACTACAGTAACAATGCTATTATTTGATAGCATAAAATTTTTGTAATAAAGTACCAAATGTTTCTGATTCCTGTATTATTTGTTTCTGTTGGTTTAACTTTGATTTTGTTTTTTGATGATTTTTATGTAGTGCCTTTTTCATTTCTGAACCCACTCTTGGTTAAAGTACTTAGTATCTGTATACAATGGCTTATAAGGTTCTTTGAACTTTAAGGTGAGTGACTGTTATCTGCATCTATTTGCATTTGCTACTTCAAGGAACTAAAGAGCACTTCTTGCTTTTATTTGAGTATTATATCTGTGGAGAAATCATTTATTTTAACCACAAATAAATGTAAGATTTTCCTTGAGCCCTAACACTTGTAGACTTTTCTTTATAACATCTCCTTTCCTCATCAGAACCACAGCAGCATTCATTGTGTTTGCTTTGGATCAGAACAGGGTTAGATTCTTTTATTTAATGATTCTCAAATAAGTGAGCTTTCCTTAGAAACACCGGATTTATAGCCCATGAACCTTCATACCATATGCCAAACACTGGGAAACTGTCAAAATAATAAAAACAGACTTGTAGACCAATGGAATAGAATTGAGGATCCAGACATTAACCCAAAAACCTATGAACACCTGAGCTTTGACAAAGAGGCCCAAAACATTCAATGGAAAAAAGATAGTATATTTAACAAATGGTGTTGGCATAGCTGGATGGAAGTGTGTAGGAAAATGCAAATAGATCCGAGCCTGTCACCCTGCACAAAACTCAAATCCAAGTGGATCAAAGACCTCAACTTAAACCCAACCACTTTGAACTTGATAGAAAAGAAAGTGGGAAATACACTTCTACAAATTGGCACAGGCGACCACTTCCTAAATATAACACCAGTGGCACAGACACTAAGACCAACAATCAATAAGTGGG
>PVIH01013379.1:5865-58784 GCA_004025045.1 Sigmodon hispidus
AAAAAAAAAAAAAAAAAAAAAAAAAAAAAAAAAAAAAAAAAAAAAAAAAAAAAAATAATAATCTCTAAGAGACAAATGCCCTTAAGACAGGGCTGACACATCTGTTTTATTTGTTTATCTGTTTATTTATTCTTTCATTCTCCAAAGAAACAGCTCTGATCTCTTACATAGGCCCAACACGGTAGAGAAATGCACCTTTAAGAACAGAAACAATAAAAGGATTTTTCAACTTATGAATTATCATCATTTTTCAGTCTAGGTCTCACTCTGCAGCCAAACACTCAATGCTCTGACTGTACCTTCCCAGTGGTAGATTACGAGTGTGCACCTACAGAGGCAAAAGGGCCCTTTTCTAACCTCTTTCTTGGTGGCTTTTCTCTTATTGTCAAAAAATCTTATGGTTTTAATAATGTTCGAAATTGTGCTATTGTATGTAACTTTGTCTGCTTGGGATGCAAGTGCATCAACATGTTCATTTTCCAGGTTAACCTCTTTAGAGATTTGTTTGGTTTTTTCACTGGTCCAAAAAAGGCCTTTACATACAGAAAATTACTCCTTAATGTTCTTATTTGGCACTGACAGAAACAAGACTGCCGTGGCACATACAGTCCCTGGGCTTCAAAACAGTTTAGCCCATTTTTAGCGATCTTGACTTCATGTCCTGTGAGAATTCTCAGATAACACTAGGTGCATGCCCTTGCCGTTCTGTCCAACCAGCCCTTCCTACCCAGTGTTTCCGTTTGATGAGTCAACCAGCAAGGTGTGTTGTATGTACCTGAAGCCAGGCATCAAGTTTGCATGTAAAGATGATCCTTGTTCAGCATTTGGTCAAACTGATGGGGCTTGTCTGGCAGACATTGACGAGGCGCTAAACAAACTCTAGTTGGGAGGGGCCGATACTGCCATCAGCAGGAGCCTGATGTCCTTGCCTGATGGGAAGTGACAGAAAGTCTAACCTCTCACCTTTCTTTAAATAATATCACAGGACTAAAGGAGAGTAGATGTTATATTTAAATTACCTTTCTAAATCTGGCCTTGTAACTTGTCTGTCATCCTTGAACCCTCCACCTGAGGCTGTTGAAGACAAGTTGGTGGCAGTTTTATATTTCTAAGAATGTGCACATAATAGAGTCAACTCTCCTTCTATGGGCTTTTGTTTTATGGTGTTTACTATTTTCAAATAACAGTCTTCTTTTTTGTTACCATTTTTTTTTTGAGATGGATAGTGCCAAAATAATGGCCCTTTGAATGGGAAGTTATTCAAGAAGCCCTATGATTGACATATGAGTCCCTGTCAGAAAGTGATATAAATACAAAAGGACCTCTCCAAATTGAGTATCTCTGAAACTGAAACAAATGTGGTCCACTCATCCCCCTCAGCTCCTCTGCTTCCACCCCAAATAGTCAAATGCGGAGCTTTTGTACACACCCTTAAAGCACCCTTCCCAGTATAGATTCAGATTTCCTCAGTCAGATTTCTAGAATCATTTTTCTATATATCACGTTGTCAAGAACTCAGAATTTCCTGATGATAATAATAATGATAATGATGATGAAATAATAATAACTAGTAGTAGTAAAAACAGTAGTGAAGTATTTGCCAGACATCACAGGGTTAAGTAAAAGCCTGTTCTTAAACAAAGGCAGAGTTTTTTTCCCTGCAAGGCCCAGGGTGATGGGGCTGTGGCTCCAGCTGAGGCCCTGGCTTGTGTTCAGAACATTCACCAGGCCATGTTGAATAATGCAATGAAGAACCAGAACAAAGTCAGGAGTGGCACTGAGGCATGGGCATCCTCTTCCTGCTTCCAAGAAGGCAAGAGGAAAGTCGGGTCACTTCTGTCCTTGTATTGATTAACGGCATTTTTCAGTAGTTTAAGAATAAGACAATAATCAAATACACATCAGAAATAAATCTAATCCTAGTGTCCTCTTTGCTTATGAACTCATACAGCCGGACACAGCTTGAAAATGTCAACTGATCCCATAACCTTGACTGTATCGTCTAATCATATCTACAAACTCAAGCCAGAAAGACACTTTCCTTCCCTTAAAATAATCTATAAACATAGATTTGTATTTCAAAGCACCTCAGCATAATTTCAGTTTATCTTGCAATAAGCAAAGCACTCTAGAACATGCCTTCCAGACTTGTCCTGAGCAGCCAAGCCCCAGAACGACGGTCATGAAATTGAACAAGTGAGCAAACTGCCTGTACCCAGCACAAGCGCAGGGGCTCCTTTAATTAAATTACCAATGTCAATCAAACTAACACTTATGTACTTGTGTATTTAAAGAAAAAAAAATGGCTCCATTAGTTTGATAGGGTGCTTGTTGAGCAAACACAGGGACCTGAGTGATCCATAGACCCACATAAAAAGCTGAGCATGGTAGTATGCACCTGTAATCCTTATGATGTAATACTTGTGGTGGAGAAAGGAGCATCCCTGGAGGACAGTCAGCCCTGACAAATCAGTGAGCTCAAGGCTCAGAAACCACATCTCAAAAAAAAAAAAAAAAAGATGGAGAATGCCAAAGGAAGCTATCCGACATGTAGATACACGCACACGAACACACATACACACACACACACACACACACACAATCAAATGGCTCCATAAAGCTGAAAGGAAATGCAGCCTGTGCCAAGCCTTACCACTCTCAACTCCTCAGGATAGTCCATATTTTTATATAAAATATTCATTATTATCTCATGTTTTCTTTTTTTTGTATCTGGACATAGTCTATTATTCCTACTTTGAGAGTATAATTTAACTGAGCAACTTGCTCCCAATTTCCCCACTGCATCTCATGTCTGCACAGGAATGTCACCTTTGGGTGACAGCACCATGACATTCTCACTATGACAAACATGAACCCAGTATCATTAATTCAAAATTTGCCTCCAACAGGCACTGGCTCTATGAACCTGAGTGTGGTTCTCAGTGTTTACAACAAAAGCAACACCCACAGCTGCTGTGGGTCTGTGTGTTGAAGCGATGAGTCATGCACAGCCTAGGACAGCATGCTCCCCTGTGAACTACACCCCCAGGCCTGCACTACTTTCCTTGAGTGTTCTCATCCACTGTTGCCTTGGTTTTCATTTACTTACAATGTTACATAGATTTAGATATCCTGCAAATTCCCCTCAGACTCAAATTCCTCTTGATATAGATATTATTTCACATAGATTCTTGTTTGTTTTTCTCGAAAACATCTTTTTGAGAGAATTTTATCCAAATCCCATGGGCCTGATACACACATCAAATTAGTGATTGCTTCTCCCAAAACTCACAGGCTAGGGATGGGGTCACAACTTGAAAGTTAGCCTGAATCACGTAACAGTGAGACCCTATATTCAAACAAGCTCTGTGTTCTTTTGGGGGCTGTTTGTTTTGTTATTCTTGGGATAGAGTTGTCCTGTGTAGCTGTGGCTAGCCTTGTCCTGTGTTGCCCTGGCTAGCCTTGAACTCAAGAAGATACATCAAACACCTTTGAAAATGTCTTTATTACTGACTATGTGGTATATATAAAAAATAAAATTGTTTCCCACCATATATAAGAATGGAGTTACATAATTTGCAAGAAAATGGAGATATCACATGATATGAATTAAAGCTGACTCTGAAAGACAAATAGTATAAGCTTTCTCTCATTTAGACTTTATAGAGATACATAAATAACAGATGTGCATGACCTGTAAGTAGTAGCAAAGCTGTCTAGGTGAACAATAGGGTCTAAAGCAGGGGTGAGTAAGAAATGGGAGGACCTGGAGGTGGGGTGTGCCCAATGGGCAGTGTACACTTGTATGCCAGGGTCTTTCTTTATCACAGTACAATGTATAATGCATATTTGTGCAAAGTTTGAAACATAAAGATGTTTTTACACCTCTTTTTCACTTGCTGGATTTCTGAAAAATATGGAATACAGAATTCTATGTAACAATAATTGTGGGCAATGCTCTGTCACTGTCCAGATTCTGGGCTCCCAACTGAGAAGTCTAATGTGGCTCAGCGATCTGGTTTCTTTCTCTGTGGCAGCTAAGAAGACTTTCTCACCCCTCATACAGAATTTCATGATGACATGAGTTCATGAGTTCTTGTCACATCCATTGGATCTAATCTAGGGATTCAAACCCTTCCTTACAGTTTTGTTATTCTCTGTCTCTCTGTCTGGGTGTATATGTGCACATGTGCTTGGATGTGTGGTTGTGCACATGGATAAAGAGTCTAGAACAGAACATCAAAGGTCTACCTCTACACTCTCTTTGCCTTGAGACAAAGTTTCTTGTTGAAATGGAAACTAACCCTTTAGTTAGGCTAACAGGCCAGCCAGGTTCAGAATCTATCTGTCCCCCTACCGGACACCAATGCTGGGTTTTAGAAGCACAGAATACTGGAGACTCCCACATATTTGCATAGCCAGTGTCCTCACCCCGGGAGCCTGACTGGTCCTCTCACACCTGACTGGATTCTCCATTGGCGGGCAGCCAGTCTGGTAGAACACTCCCACGCTCCTGTTTCTTACCTCTGGCTCTTTCTGTTCCACTTCCTGAGAATTTTTTGGTTTTGTTTTTGTTGTCTTGTTTTTACTTTTTATTTGAGGGTTATTCATTTTCTCATACTTTTAAATTCAGGTAATGACTTCTGTTTTCCTTATGTCCCATCGCATTGCTAGGACAATATTTTGGTTTCAAGAGTGAGGTAGCCTCTCTTTGTTCTCTAGAATTATCCTCAAGTCATTTCTTAACATTGTCTTCAATTGTTTGAAGTCTTTTCCCTTCTAATTGCTCTCTTCCTCCTTCCACATTCTTATCTCTAGTCTCCTTGTGAAATAAACTCCTCAACTCTCTGGTGATATTTGGCTAGCTGTTCACTATCAAGAGACCCACTAAAGAGGTGATAGAGAAACTCAGTGGCTGGGAAGCAGAAACCTGTCTTGTTGAGGGAGGTTCCTGTCAGCATCTCTGGCTGTGATGTCAATAGCCTTGCCTTGTCATACCTGTACACTGTTGGCCATTACAATAGCCAATGCAACACATTTCCACCATTGCTATATTTTCCCTATTCACGCGCTCCATATCCCCTATAAAGCCCACCATCACAGCCTGGCCTGTTGCTATCTTGCCCCCAACCCCATAAAACTCTTGCAATGAGGTTTATTGCATGGTGTGAATTTTGTGGAATTCTTTGGCCTCCAGTCACCAAGATACTATTTTGTTGAAAATTCCTTTCAATCCAGTGCCATTGGTAACTGGAGTTCAGGGGCACAAATCAGCTTACTTATTATTGACTGTAGTACTTAAGTAAAAAAGCTAGAACTCAGCTCGGTTGATCCTTGACCATATTCTGTCCACATTTCCAGTAACATTTATGCTTTCATACATGCCATCATAGCACTCCCTGTTTCCTCATACTCTTGGGAATTTGACATTTGGGTAATGTTCAATATAGAGAAGGATCAACAATAAACACTGTTTGGAGAGGCATGTTTAATGCCACACAATTCAACACCTTAATTTTCATATTCTGCTAAGGGAAGAAAGCTAAAAGTTCTCAAGGAGACCAGATAAACATGGCCTAAAGCATTTTTCATTGGAATAGGCAACACAATACAAGTCTTTTTGCGCACATTTTATCTGAACCGAGTAAAGAACAAGAGGAATAGATAAATTTTAAATCTTTCACTAAGACCAAACAAGGGCTAGATCTCACCCCAACCCAGATCTGGTAAATCCTGATTGTGAAAGTGACCGACGCTCTTGAGTCCTGATCCTACTGAAATTGGTCAACTCAGAAAAGCAGATCTATCAAAAGTCAACATTGCAGCATATACCTGCAACCCCAGCACCAGGAGGCAGATGCTAGTTGGCCAGTGAGGCTAATCAACCAATGAGTTCCTGATCCAAAGGAGATTGCCTCAAAAACTAAGATAGACTATTAATATTATTATTAATAATAATAAGCCTAAGGTGGAGAGAGATGGAGGAAGACACCAACATCATCCTCTGGCCTCCACATGCACACACATGTACATTCATCCATACATGCATGTATACACACATAGATAGACATATAAGAAAGCAATTTGTTTCTTTTCTTACAAACAGGTTTAATGGCCAGGATTCCACTCCTGTCCTCTTTCCCAGGTGAACGGGTCATGAGAACTAACTTTCTGTTAGTCCTTAATCACAGAAGCTTTTTGACTTCCTGGAATTCCTGGAAAACTTACCCATCCATCTGTTTCTCTATCCATCCTCCAGTCTCCCTTTTCCCAGGGCTTTCTAAATCTGTAACACCAGCACTGTGGGGCAAAAGCAAGCAGACCCCTGGAACTCTCTGGCCCACGAGCCTAACCCAGCCATTGACAGACACCTTGCCTGGGAAGAGACCCAGTCTCAAAAAGCAAGGTGCAAAACAGTAGACACAGACATTCAACAGTGACCTCTGGTCTCCACAGGCTCATGAGCAGACACAGAGGAAAACATCTAGATACCACTGTGAGGGCATGGATTTATCCTTACAAAACTATTTCAGGAAAAAAAGCACTCAATGCCTGAGGGCAGGGCCCAGGTCTGAGTCTGGAAAGAATCTCAGGAATGCACCTGACAGCCAATAGATCCAAAACTTACTTTCACTTTGAAAGTTCAGCCAGCAGTTCTGGGCTTGGGTTTGCACCTAAAGTGTAGCCTATGGCTGCTGAACCCCAAACCCCTTTACCAATCCTGAAATGCCAAAATGTGTAGAACCCTGCTTACACATGCTTTTGTTTAAAAACCCCCTCACCCCTGAGCTTGGAGCTGAATCCCTCCTCTGCACCAGAACAAAGAGTTTTGACCTGGGTTCATTTGAACCTGTCCAAAAGAATAACCTGATCCCTGTGTTTGCATTGAATCCAGCTCCCTGATGGTCTCTGGGGGTCACTTGACACGGGTACAACACCACACATAAAAATAGAAAAAGACTGTGTACAGTCTGCCCTCCATGGAGCCCGCACATTGCAGAGGAAAAGTATGGCTGAGGGCTAGAGAGATGACTCAATGGACAGGCAATCCCTGTTGCTCATGCAAAGGATCCAGGTTTGATCCATAGCGCACACATCGTAGTTCACAATCATCCATAACACCTGTTCCATGAAATCCAGTGCTCTCTATTAACCTCTGCGGGCACCAAACATGGAAATGGTGCACATATATAGATACAAGGCAAAAGATTCACACATAAAAAAAATAGATATAATGTTAAAATGTTTAAATATTGCCTAGGATGCAGGAAGTCCACTTTCCAGCATCACACACACACACACACACAGTCCTGGTCTCCTTCCATGCACCATGCACTTTATCTTGGTCTTTGTGACACCGTACCAACTACTCTTTTTCCAAGTTCCTCTCACACTGGCCTTCCCTTTGTACTATGTGTGTACTCTTCCTGGAATGCCAGGAATTACTGGAATGCTGTTTATCCACAGTTCCCTTAGTTATTTCCCATCTATTCACCTAATCCCTGCTCCCCTAGCTTGCTTCTTGCTGAGATGCTAGACAACATGACCAAACTTGTACCCATTCCTACCAGAGGTAGCATAGAACCCCCTGGCGTCATGCTTTGGGCCTACTTGTTCTTCTGGCCTTCCAAGTCAGAAAAATCCTGCTTGTATAGTTAGCATTCCAAAAATACATAGTATATCAAAAGCTCTAAGTGTGATTTTAAAAGGCTGTGTCAGTATATGTATATATGGTTTTAAAAGGCTCTAAATTTCAAACAGAAAAAGTTAGCTTAAACTCTGTAACAACAAATAATGAATAGGAAAAAGTCTATGCGTAAATAATCTGAATTTTCTGAAGCATATTATGTAACTTGGATTCAACTCTTGTTTAGGAAAACAGCATGTGCCCGATGGGCTCAACTTGAAGTTCTACGTGTCTTGTAGCCATTGTTGCTGGTGACCTCATCAGGATGGAAGCATGCCATGGGACTTTGCCACTATCTTGGTTAAGGTGATCATGTGGTATTCCTTTGCTTATCACTGTACCCATGTTGTTAGACTAAGAAGGCAACACTAGGCTTCCAAGATGGTTTGTTTTAAAATTGGCTCATATAAAAACTGTGATATTTTTGCTATCTTTGTTAAGCTTTAGCTATTTGGAGAAACTTAGTCATTTTTTTTTTTTTAAAAAACTGGCTTTTGTAAATGTACATTACAAAAAGATCTTTAATTCAAGAATTAGAGTTTTTTAAGGCTCAAACTTAGCAGGGATAAAACTGTAAAATCCTAATCTTATAAAAAGGTCGCATGATCAGTACCATCTTTGCTCCTGGCAAAGGTCAGGTGATCAGATTGGCTTGGCAGATCAGACCCAAGGCGATGCCGTGGTCCTAGTCTGATTTTTGCCTCAGTAGATGTTCATTCAGCTGGCAGACCCACCAAAACCACTTCTGCAACCTGCTCTGGACAGCGAGGTTAGACTATGCCTAAACTCCCCCTGCCTTTGACTGGCCTTTAACCTTTTAAAGCCCTAACTATGATGCCCCGGTTCAGCTTGAAGCAGCTGTAGAAAAGAACACATCGTCCCCTTCCCCTGAGACAAGCTGAAAAACCCAAAGCCATAGCTTGCTATGACACATCAAAATGTAAGCCTGTTCCAGCTGATCTTCAGGTCTGTGCAGCTTCCTGCACAGGCCCAACCTCCTGCCAGACAGCAGAGACTCCAAAGCACAGTGTCTGTTGCCTCAACAAGTTCCAGAGACTTCACCATTGCAACTTGTCTTCTGAGTTCCTCCTAGGAACAGATGCCTCAGGTCTCCATGATGACAGTTAGCTGGATGCCTCTTCACTCACACCTTCTACCATGATCCTATTCCCCCCAATCTGTCCCAAATCTGAAAAAATGTATAAAAAAACAGAGAATTCTACATCCTTACTTACACCCCTTGCCATCAATAACTCACCGTTTTCATAAAATTAAAAACTGAGAAATGTTAGAATTCTATCTTAGCCCCTGAAGCCACAGCTGGCCAATGGCAATTGTCCTGGCCCCGCCCTGAGTCCTGATGTCAAGTTCCATTTAAGAAGGATTCCCACCATCCACCCCTCTTTCTTTTGTTCTTCCACCCTGCAGAGGGTGGGCTCCCAACTCCCTCTCCCCTCTCTCTCCTCCCCCGTCTGTCTTCTCACTTTCTTTCACATAGACTCAGTCTAAGTGTCTCCTGAAGCTCTGCCCCGCCCCACATGCACATGGGACATGAGGGCCTCTTTAGACATCTTCATCCACCAGCCACACCAGGTAAACACAGTATCATATCATAACACAACAGTAGCAACTCGTACACTGTTAGAGATAATTAGGACGAATTAATGATCAATAAAGATTAGTACAAATGTAACTCATTTACAGGGACAGGCTTGGACAGAAAGATCAATTTTTATCTCTCATTACAGTATTCTGCATACATTGTCAAAATTAAATTTAAAATAAGTAAATCAAAACAAGTTTAAAATAAACTTAAAGTTTGTTTAATATAGAATAATATTCAAAATTGGGTAAAAAAAAAAACTAGTTATGAAAACTAGATGATTGAGTAAATGGGTTCAAATTAAAGCACCTGTAAGGCAGGAATCCCCAGCTAAAGAAATTCCCTTGGATGGAGCACAGATCATCCCACTAGAGTAAGTTACTTACAAGCCTTATCATCTCACAAAAGTAAAGTGCATACAAGCTTCATTACAGGACAAGGATGCATGGAAAATAAGATCTGCCACAATCTGCTGCTCCTGCCTCTGGCTGCATAGACTGCCCAGCTCTGACTGTGTAGACCTGTCCAGCTCTGACTATGTAGACCTGCCCAGCTCTGACTGTATTGATCTATCCAGCTCTGTCTGTGTAGACCTGCCCAGCTCTGACTGCATAGACCTGCCCAGCTCTGACTGTGTAGACCTGCCCAGCTCTGACTGTGTAGATCTGTCCAGCTCTGACTGTGTAGATCTATCCAGCTCTGACTGTGTAGACCTGCCCAGCTCTGACTGTGTAGACCTGTCCAACTCTGACTTTATCTATCCAGCTCTGACTGTGTAGACCTTCCCAGCTTTGAGTGTAGACCTGCCTAGCTCTGACTGTGTAGACCTCTATAGACCTGTCCAGCTCTGACTGTGTAGACCTGTATAGACCTGTCCAGCTCTGACTGTGTAGATCTGTATAGACCTTCCCAGCTCTGACTGTGTAGACCTGCCCAGCTCTGACTGTGTAGACCTGTCCAGCTCTAACTGTGTAGACCTCTGTAGACCTGCCCAGCTCTGTGTAGACCTGTCCAGCTCTGATAGTGTAGGCCTGACAAGCCATATAACCAAATTAGAATAACCAAAAACAAAACAAAACAAACTAACACCCTCCTCCTTATGTAAAGATGAATTATTCCTCATGTCCCACATGACAGAGAGATAAATTCTCTTGCTTGCCCAATGGAGGATCTCAGTTTTCACCCATATTCTAACTGCCTCAAACAACAGAGATGCAAATAGCCATGGCTTGGTCTGAAATGTCTCCTAGAGTGACATATGGGGTGCTGTGAATAAAGGAAATGTGTACTTAATCCACCACTCACCTGGCATGAGAGCTGCATGCCAGTTCAATTGCCCATGCTCTTTACCCTATCACTTAGATCTTCCTCTTAGCAAAACCTAATTTCAGGATCTATACCTGAATTATCCACATCTCCTCATTCCCCCCACAACGTAATAGTAATATTTTAGTTAATACAATGCATCCTGATCATATCCACTTCCCAGGTCCACCCTGTTTCCCTTACACACACACACACACACACACACACACACACACACACATACACTCACACACACACTTGAAAAAAAAGAAAGAAAAGAAAAAGAGAAAAAAATCAAGTCCATTTTGTGATGCTCATATACTCATTAGCACATGGTCAAACTCCCAGAGGCCATCCCCTTAAGGAAAATGGAGTCCTTCTCTACCCGCCTCCAGAAGCCAATTGTGGTGCTACAGTTGCTACATTCGAGCATCTTTATCACGATTTTTAAGGACTCTCTTCAATTGCCTTATGTCTGGACTGTTTCTTTTTTTGGGGGGTGCAGAGAGGCTGTCACGGAAGCCTCCAATGGCTCTCTGTAGTCATCGACACCGATCAGGGACACCAACAGGGTTTTCAGCAGTAACACAGATCACGAAAATCTTTCAAGGAGACTTAACTCAGAAAATGAACCACTCTTCATCCCGGATATGTTGTTGCTGAGTCAGGGCGGTCATGCAATTGGACAGTGTGTCCAGGACAGGATTTACACAAGCTCACCTTGCCCTGAACACCACCCACTCTGCTAGTACCCCAAGCACATTTATTGTGTTTGCAGTCTTATATTTGCTATATAATTTTCGAACATAGGTATACAATTTGATGTTAACAAAAATATATACTAAGTCATGTTTTCAAATACTAGATCTGGTCATTTAACAAAATAGCCCCAAATTTTACAAATTTTAACCTTAGCAAATTGTTTCCAACCAAAATAGTGTTTTATTTGAAATACTATATTTTGTTCATTAACCTTAGCAAATTGTTTCCAACCAAAACTGTCTTTTATTTCAAATACTATATTTTGTTCATTTAAGTATTGTCAATATTTAAAACAAAATAACAAATTCATCATAGCTGGAAACAGGGCTGCCGTTTAGACACGCTCCATTCAGATCTGTGCCTTGCACACTGACACTAACTGGCTTCTTTTACAAAGTCTCCAGGTCCTTATTCCTTATTCAGAAATCTGATGTAACAAACAGATTATAGTCACTTTATCCCTCTACAGAGCTCTGCTACATGGTTTGGCCAGTTGTACAATTGCATTTAACTCATGTTAATCGTGATAGAAGAGTTTTTCTCATGTAACTTGTCTCTTAATGTTACCCAAAAGGTTTACAGTGATTAACTCATGGCTTATGTTCTGGGTCTTTGCCAACAGTTAAGTTTGTCATGGCCCCTAGGATGGACCTTCCTCAGAGGCACGTAACTGACCCTTCTGTCAGCCTCAAAGCAGTTACTGATGCTCCCAAACCCGTAAAAGCAGTTCAGGTGACCTCTAAAAGGAGACCCGTGTGCCCTGCCATCCACCTCATCCCTCTGCTTGTCACTCTGGACGTTAGTTTGGGGACATGAAACAGCCTCCTTTGCATCAGCTCATCTCTGTCTCACCAGCTCAGGTGAGCTTGACATACTTTAGGACCAACAGGACTTGAGCCTGCTACAGTACCCCACAGTTTGAAAGGACTAGATCTGAGTATTGCTAAGGATGGGGTATGTGACCTCCCTGTGAATATGCTACTCCAGGCCAACAAACTAGCTGGATTAAAATAGGGCCGAAAGACAGCTTCTCAGAAAACTGAGAATCAATCTCCCCAAGGGCCCAGCAATACCACTTCTGGGTGTATACCCTAAAGACGCACAGTAGCACTCCAATGGCATTAGCTCAGCTATGTTCACAGAGGCATTATTCTTAATAGCAAGAAACTGGAAATAACCTAGATGCCCCTCAACTGAAGAATAGATTAACAAACTGTGGTACATCTACACAATGGAGTACTACTCAGCAGTAAGAAAAAATGATATCCTAAAATTTGCAGGCAAGTAGATGGATTTGGATAATATCCTCCTGAGTGGGGTATCACAAACCCAGAAAGATAAGCAGGGGATGTACTCACTCATTAGTGGACTTAAAACAAAAAGCTAAGCATGTCCAAGCTGCAAACCACAACCACTGAACAGCTTGGGATCTGAAACACCTTGGGCTGACCCCTTGGATCCCACTCCCCCTAGAGGAACACCTGACTCAGTCTCGATGTTGGGGGGAGAAAAGTGGATCTGCCAGGAGTGGAGGCTGAAGTGAGCCATATTGGGTCAGTGGGACCATGGGATCGCCTGCTGGAGGGGAGGGGGGAGAGATGTGGAGAAGAAAGAATGACCTGATGTGGTGGGAGGGGGAAGGGACCTTGATTAAGGATATACAGGGCTAGAAAATGTAACTTCTTTATTCATAATAAAAAAAAAATAGGGCGAAAAGAGATGAGGCCAGACAAAAACTCCTTCCGGTTCACCTGCACTTGGGCTCCTCCCCTGGATCAATCCTTTCATCCTTACCATCTTCATACTTAGGTTTCCCCCTGTCTTTTAAATATTGTTACTGATCTTCCCCTTGTAGCCAAACAAATGTCTCACACAGTGTTCTTTCAGTTTACAGCACTCTGTTCCAGATACAACTACAAAGACCTTTAAGATGCTGGAGAGAAACTCTGGCTGAAGAGACCTTCAGGCCTTCCACTCAGGACCAGATACAATTCCTTACATTCATCCTGTTTTCTCCTCTTCCCGTCCTTTGTAACTCCCTGATACCTCTGCTAGCTCATTTTGGTACAGCCGCCTTGGCAATGGGACCCACTTCCTCTCCTAGTCCACTCCATTTCTCCCTACCGCCCAACCTTCCCGGGAAATCTGTCCATTTCACTTTACAACCAAGTCATCTGCAGAGAACCCTCTAATACTTATCTTCCTAATCTTTTTAGGAATTCAAGAAGGCAATTGCCTGATCCATCACAGGCAATCAAGTTAATACTCTGTGCCTGATACATAACCAGAGAACTCTCTCTTCAGAATAGAACATCTATTCCCTCTGATGAAGACCCCTCAGAGAAAACAGTTATAATTCTCCTGACCCCGTCTTTATACCTTTCAGAGTTAGGAATGACAGTTTCCTGCTGAAATATTACACTTCCCAGCTTCCCTTGCTGACTACACAAGTTATGTTCACCCCAATAAAGAGCCAGTCACGTCTGTCTTCTTCCATAGGCATTTTGACTATCTGCATACATAAACGACCAAAGTACCCCCTTGTCTGGAAAAAACAGAATCCCTGAAAGGTCACAAATGATCCTTCTTGAACTTGATGGACCATCTTAGAAAAGAGTATCTGTTGGGAGAGCTTGTCTCACCTTGGTCGGGAACTTAGTGAGGGTGGAGTGCAGGAGGGGAGCCATGAGCTATGTACTGTGACTCCCCTACCCCATCCCGCATCTATAAAGGGTCACATTCATCTTTTTATCTTCTGTGTGTGTGTGTGTGTGTGTGTGTGTGTGTGTGTGTACACCATGTGAGAACAGACACTCACAGAAGCCAGTAGAGGTCATAAGAGCTGGGCCTGGAGTTACGGGCAGTTTGAAGCTACCCCATGTAGGTTCTGGGGGTAGGATCTAGGTCTTCTGCAAGAGCAGAAAGTGCTCTTAACCACTGAACCAGGTCATCCCTCCAGCACCCCCACCCCACTTCTTGAATTTTGGTGAGCTTAACTTTGGGAGCTGGAATGTCTGAAGGCCACCTAAGCTGCTCTGGGCTGGTGGTTTCCAGGAGTTCTTCATCTCACACTCAAGAAGAATAAGACATCAAGAACAAGGAACAAGCAGATGAGTGTGAATTTATTAGGAGAATGTGAGAGTGGGCGGGCCCAAGAGAGGAGCACTGCCTGATGGGCTTGTAGGATCTTATGTGGGAACTGGATGGTGACTGAGCTGGTCACTTTGGAGTGCTTTGTGGTCCATGCCTGTAGGGAACTACACATCTTTTCAATACTGCATTTGTGGCTAATAATCCACCACGGGCCCTGCCCTTACTTTTAAAGAGAGTTATCTCCTGTCCGGGGCTTTATGTAGAAATCCTCAAGAGGATTTAATTGACAGGACTACCTGGGTCTCAGTCTCATTTCTTCTCTGTTTCTACTAAGAATATGGATATGTTGCTCCACGCTGCAGCAGCCATGTTGGATTAACAGTGTAACTGATCATGGAGCCACAAAAGCAGAGAGCCTGCTTCCTGGAAGAACAGGCATGGCCATAGCCTGTTCTGGCTGCTCCAGGGAGGCTATTTCTACCAGAAAAAGGTAGAAATGATCATTACACTTTGAAGTCACTGGTGTCAGGCCTGTTTCCAGAAGCACCCCCCCCAAAAAAAAAATTCTAAGGAAACTATTCAGCATATAATTCTGTCAGCTTGAAACTTCCTGAAAAAATAGAGGGGCCAAGGAAGAAAATTTACCCGAATGGTCGATCCAACTGCTTCCTGGGAGCAGCTGACCTAGGAAGCCAGGGAGTTAATGATTTGTGGTTCCCATACTCTTCATACTCTTCAGGATGAAAGAGGTTTTGTTATCATTCTAAAATACCTTTAACATTAGCCACATCATTATTTTTATACACGTGTGTGCATATAAATGCAGGTGAGTGTCTGTCCAGAAGCACTTGCCCACATGTATGCAACATGTTTAGAGGCAGAGGATGGCCTCAGGTGTCATCCCTCAGAAGTGCAATCCTCCTCCTTTTGAGGCAGTTTTGCATTGGTCCGGAGCTCCTGGGTTAGGCTGTACTGCAGGCTAGCAAACCCTAAGGATGCTCCTGTCTCTGCCTCTAGCAATGGAATTGTGTGTGTGCCAAAGTCTGGCATTTTTACATGGATTCTGAGAGTGAGTGGACCCTAGAAGGATGACTTATACTTTTAATGTCTGTGATGTATACCATGAAGTTTGCAACGTTTTGTACATGAATTCAGCTCGGTGAAAGGTAACATTAAATGACCATGGTGTGTGCCGGGTGTATTGTGTGTGTCCTTTTCTTTGACCTCCACTGTAGTTCTGTGAGGTCAACATTGGGTTCACCATCAATAAGGGAACAGGGTCAGAAAGGTAAATATCTCTCCTGGGGTCTCTCAGACACAAAAAAGATTGTATTGAAGCTTCTCAGCCTCCTCTGACTCAGCCTTATCTGCCTCAAGGGCAGCAACTATGTCTTCAGTGTGGCTGACACTTCTCCAGGTCTTTTTCTTGGGGCTTATTATTAGAAATTTCTCTTGGGTTGAATTTTACCCCACAAATGATATGCAGAAGTTCAGGCTGCTGATGGGAATGTGGCTTTACTTGGAAACAAGATCTTTGTGGTCATAATTAGTCTAGAAGAAGCCGTATTATAGTAGGGAGAGCTGAAATCATTAACAACTACCTATCTAAAAGAGAATCCTGGGTTTAGAGATGCATAAGGAGGATGTGAGGATAGAAAGAGGGTGAAATGTATCTTTAAGCCTCAAAAGGCAGCAATGCCACGAGGCTTCCAGGGGATGGGAGTCTCTAGGAAGGGAAGACCCCAAGAGCCACAGAGTCACCAGAGCCTTGCTTACATCTTGGTTTCAGATTTCAGGCCTTCAGATCTGCGTGAGAGAAGAAGCACTCTACTGGGTCAAGTTTCTGTATTTGTGGTCATTTGCTGCAGCAATCCTAGAAACCAACAGGACAGTTGGCTTGGTTTCAGGAGTAACATAGGTGTGGTTGGGTATCCGGTACCATATTGTGTGATAAGAATGGGACACTGGCCAAAGCGCTGATAAATTGTCCAGTACCTGCTCCTGCCCATTCCAGAAATGCACCGGAGAAGATGTCAGTGTGGTGGGTGGCCAGGGCCAAAGAACTGAGCCAGGCCAGTAAGACATGAGCAGAAGGATTTTCGTGCACGGGGATGCCAGAGCCTCACTGCTGAAGGGCTGCAGCCACCAGTTGCCCAGAAGAAGGCCATGAAAGGTAACCCAGCTTGGTCCTGGTCTGAGCGTCTGCTGCATTTGGACCAGCTAAAATCTCCTGAGTGGAAATTGGCTCCACTGTTTGATTTTATACAATGCCAAGGGTATTGTTAATGAGTTCATTAAAAGGTCCAGTTAGCTGGAGCAAATGCTTTGAGTCATGGGGGAGACAATTACTCCACAGGAACAGTCTGAAATGCATGAATCCCTAGTAAACAAAGGAAGCCAACTGGATGTTCTTGTTAAGATGAACTAGGGAGAGAATAAGAGGTTGAATCGTGTCTCCAACTTGTTTTCTAGTTTGGCTCAGCTCACATTTTGAGCAACTTCATTAAGGCTTAAACTTTAGCTTTACAGTGCCGCTCACTCTGTGGAAAATAGAAACATAACCATTCCTCCGCTCAGAGACTTGGTGAGACAGATCAACGCTATGGGAGTCTTTTTTTGCTTTTATGACACCAGGCCCTTCCCTTTCCATGAGGGACCTTCTCAAACACTTGGAATGCAGCCAGCCGTTGGTATTGTTCTGTTTTGCTCTTCATGCAAGCATGCTCTCTCTCTCTCTCTCTCTCTCTCTCTCTCTCTTTCTCTCTCTCTGTTTGTGTGTGTGTGTGTGTGAAAGAGAGAGAAGATATAGAGACAGAAACACACACACTCTCACACACACTCACACACATACACACACAGGTGGGTGTTTAAGGGTATATGAAGATGCAGGTTCCCGTAGGACAGAAGAGGACTTGAGGCGTCTTGTTCTATTCCTCACTGCCTCACTCGCTCTCACAGGGTCTCTCATTGCCTCAGTGGCAGCCAACAAGTCCCAGCTATTCCCCTGTCTCATCTGCTTCAACACTGGAGTTATTAGCGCCACAGTCACCTAGATTTTTACCTGGATCCAAACTGAGCCCTCATGCATCTGCAGCAGGTGTTCTTCCTCACTTCTCATCCTCCCTCAGCCTGGTCCCCAGTGGTCATGTGACCAAGGCTGGCCAGCCATAGGACTCTGCCTGCCTATCATAATGACCCTCTCCAGTAGAGGAAGTGATTCATCAGGGACCCCCTGTACCTCTCGCAAATCATTAGACCTGCTTATGGAGGTTTCTCTTTTTCTCTAAGGCTGGGAGACTGTACACCTGAGAGTGTTGTGACCCTTGTGGCCTCTGAGAGGAGCAAACAGGATGAGCATTAGGTAGACAGCCATGGCAGAGAGATGAGGGAAGGTGGAGGGAGGAGGCTGGAGACACTGATCCTGGAGGATCTGAATCCCATCCTGAACTTCGAAGTTACCTGAGTCACTTTCAACAACCCTGAATAGTAGAGGAACCCTCCTTTGCTGAATCCACGCTAAATTCATAATCCAAGGCACCCAGGAGTTATCATAGGAAAGTGAATCACTTCTAACAGCCATAAACACTGCCAGTCCTGGGGGGAAGGGGGCAGGAAACAAGAATGTTAGATCTTAACTTCAGGTGTCTATTCTACATATTTTAAAGTTTAAATGTATGAATATATACTTGTTTGTTTGGAGGGTAGTTACTAACTGCCCACATACCCAGCAAGTATGGAGGTCAGAGGTCCCAGGGACTGAACTCGGGTTATCAGGTTTGTCGGCAAATGAATTTACCCTCAGAGCCACCTCGCCAGCTTTCAAATTGATTAATTAATTAATTGAAGCTAAGTTGTCATTAGTTAACGTGTCTATGTTAAGATATAGGCTTGACCCTTACACATGATTTAGTGTTTGAGCCAATGTGGTTAAACCACACACACACACACACAAACACACACACACACACACACACACACACAGAGATCCATTTTCTTAAAGCTGAAAGCATATTGAAAGGTTTGCTGCATTATTTTAAATGACCAGTCTATTAAATAAAAAACACTTCTAAGGAAATGTAATCATAAGGCTCCCAAGGAAATGTTCAAACAGAGCCAGGCTTTAAAGCAACTTTGAAGCATTGTGAGAGCAGTCGTAAAGGTCCAGCCACATGAAGAGTGCAGGCAGATTTGCAATCAGCATGTCACACTGTTTGCAAAGTCACCTTTCCATTTCTATAAGTGCTTCAAGACAGTGTGTCCTCTTAGAAAGTTAAATGTTCTCTGCACAACACTGATTGTGTTCTTAATAACAAAACTTACATCCATACCGGGCATGTATGTGTAACCTATAACCCTAGCACTCAGGAGGCCGAGGTAGCCTGAGCTACATAGTGAGACTTTATCACAAAAATAAATACATACATAAATGAAAATTAAAAGTTACACCTGAAACTACATTAGACTAAAATGTTAGACAATGCAAATCTCAATCCACTGTGTTTGTATTATGTTACGTTGACATAAATGTTTTGCCCATATAATGTTGAAACTGAATTACCATATGTCCATGTCAGATAATGGCATTTATACCGGTGCTGCCTCTATTACACACCAAGTCAGAAACAGTCATTTCTCCAAACAAAGAGCTAAAATCCTGTCCACTGAACACTGAGTGAAGCAACAATCACATTTTTCCTACCTTAAGACATCCTGAAAATTCAGAAATAAAACCTAAATTAATTGTATGTAATTTAGATGTTTTCCAGCATCTAAAACAAAAATATCTCAACAGCATACACAATGTCTGATCAAGAAAATCAAATACATTACAAATTTCTTTCTCAAACAGTAACTTTTCAGAACTAAATTCAGGACTGAATGAGTCACAAGGTGGTGTTTCCAGACATTTTTATTACTGCTTCCATTATATGAAAAGAGCTGAACAGATTAGGTGCTGTTCACCTTGATATCTAACCTTGAAAATGTCTGGCAGTCACTACTTTTTAGTGTTTGAGCAGCTCCGTAACTTTCATGGGATGTCTTAAAGAATGCTACTCAGTCCCCATTCAGAAGTTCATTCACGAGGCTGAAGTTCATCCTCCAGTGTTCAGTGTGGGAGAAGTCAAGGCTGGAGGTCAGAGGGTACAGCTGAGGGGCTGCTGAGAAGATTGTCAAAAACAGAAATGCTAGCTGGACATGGCGACACACACTGTAATGCCAGCATCCAGGAAGCAGAGGCAGGAGGACTGCTGTGATTGCAGGTTCAGCTCAGTCTATACAGTAAGTTCCAGAGAACCTGTCTCAAAAAACAACTGTCTTCCAGGGACTCTGCTCCCTGCACAGCATGGACATGGGCGTGTTACTCAAAGCAGAAAACCCAGTATCCACCAGTGATGAAAAGATACAGAACCCACTCAGACAGGAAGTCTAATACCCAGTACAATATGGACAAACTTTGAGGCAATTCTAATAAGTGAAATAAGTCTGTCATAGAGACAAATACTGTACATTCCACATGAGTTTCTGGAACTGTCCATTCGCGGGGACTGGAAGTAAAAGTATGGCTAGTGGGTGCTGACAGGATTGGGGACTTGTTCAATGGCTATGGACTGTGCCTGTGTCTTATCTGTTAGCAAACTGCCACCATGCAGGAGGTGGGTCCAGGATATATGCATGGATTGCAAGAGAAACCTCAAGCCCACATTTTTAATAAGACATCCATTTTTCTTCTTTAAGTTGGCAAAAGTTTTTTAAATATTTCAAGTAAAACACAATGTGTCCACAGGCCTTTGTCTTAGATGGTAGGTTAGCAACTGTTGGTTTTAGGGAGAAAACTGTGTCCTGACACATCAGCTGGTGCTGCCAAGCATTTCCTGTCTGCAAAGAGCGTTTCCTGTGGGTGCTATGATTATCTTTCATGAGAGGATCACAGGCATGCATCCTAGCCAATGAGCGTATGTTGTTACATTTTTGTTTATAGTGAACATGAGCTTCTGAACTTTTCTTATTTTTTTTTTTTAATTTACGGTTCAAGAGGTACCACTGTGTATCTACAGAAGTCAGACAACTTGGGAGTCTGCTTTCTCCTTCACCCTGTGGGTCCCAAGGATTTACCTTAGGTCCTAAGACTTAGTAGCAAGTGTCTTTGTCTTGTACATCTCTTGAACAACTCTGTACACTGTGTGTAACGAGCATCCCTTCATTCACTGGCTCGTGTAATAGATTCTCTCATGAGCCTCAGATACAAAATGATGACTGTCCCACTGAAGAATGTAAACTAACCTTAGCATTCAGCTAAGGTGGGAGAAGGGCCTGAGAGCTTTACGCCCCAGCTCCTCCAGGTGAGGGAGCCTGAGACTTACTGAAAAAAAAAAAAATACTTTTTATTTCTTATCTTATGAAGGTGAAGTTGGAAGTAGATAGAGATAAGAAAATAACTTCTAGGTGATAAAATACCTCAGAATAAACTCATCATCAAATGAAACTAAAACATATCTATTTGAAAACTGAAAAATTATCTGCTCTTCAAAATAACCAAGTTTTTCATGTTTACTCTGCACTGTACAGACAAAGCAAATAATATCTGAAAATTGCCACAAAATTTGAATTAATTACTGGCAATTCGATTTAACATATTGATAGGCTCTCAGTACCGCCATGGCGTACAGGATTAGAAATAGGACCTGTGTCTATCCACAACTTAGCCAATAGCGCTCCCTTCCCCTATCTCTGTCCCTTCTCCCCTCCCCCTCCCCGTTTGTCTAATGAACTATCTTGCTTGGCTTTATTTTCAGTTCTAAAACTGAGCAGCGCTTCATTCCACAGGCAGAAGCTCCCTCGGCTCACATCTCAAATAGTGCAGCACAGAAAATGGCTATGAAGGGCCCGAAGCCCAGAGACAGCAACTCTGTCAGCCTTGCTGTGGCTCCTCAGTGGTTTTGTGGAGAAAACCTTCTGTGTGTGCTATGACACCGCTCAGAGGTGGGGCTTGATAAACCTCGGCACCAGAGTTGGCAAAGATGCCAGAGGCGCACCTGATGTCTTCACCTTCAGGTTCTGTCCTCGATGCTCAGGGGAGTCACCTGGGGCTCAGTTAAGAGCTCTGCCCAAATGAATATATGATTAACAAAAGGGCTGGGAACCCAAGTCTACTTTCAGGATGATCCCTCCCTCTACAGACCCCAGGACATCTCACACACAGGCACACACACACACTGACACAGACACATACACAAACACACACACACACACACACACACACTGCAGAGCCCTGAACTGAGCCATGGAAGCATACACCCTTTCCCAAGCACTTGAGAATATCTCATGACACCTTGTACCAGACAGGATCTACCCAATCCCACCAGATATTTGAGACTGACCTTTTAGATTTAGGAAAGTTCAAGAGAAAGATCTGGGGGAGAAAAGCAGGGTGGGCCAGCTTTCTGTTTCCTGCTACACCTAAGCACTGCCTAAGCTTTGCGGGGTCACCCTGGGTCCAAGGCCTGGTGTTTAGTTTTGCATGTTGAGGAATTTGATTTTATCTGATGGCTCAGGAATGATGACACTCTGGGGGACAGATTCACACCAACCAAAGGCTCGGGATACTGACTGATAAAGCAGAAGGGCGGGTCACTCAAGCACAATGAGACCGAGGTGGGTCAGGATGTGCTCTTTGGCTTTGAAGCCCTTCGGAAGCCCAACCAGGAAAGGAGACCTCTCTGTAAACATGCACTCTGTGCTGTGTGTTGTTCAGCCACAGCTGCTGACCCTGCACTCAGCAAGCCTCGGGTTCAATTTCCAATGCAAAAAGAGGAGGGGGTCAGGAGCAAGGCTTTGCCCCTCTCTTAGACTAGCACAGATCCTTAACATACAACTGCTACCCTCATCCTCTGTCTGTGGATAATGTGACAAGCTAACACCTATTGAGGGCAAGACTTGCTCTCATCCTGCACATTTATGGCCTCATTTAATCTTTTCAACTCTGTGGGACAGGTGTCGATGAGAGTAAGTACCGATGCTTTTAAGAAAAGCAAGCTCCAAAGGTTAAATAAAGTCTCTAGCACACAGCTATCATGCCTCCTCCAGGGGGCTGGTCCAGGCATTGACACCCCAGCACTCATACCCTCTACTCTATCAGGGACTCCATTGAGGAGGCTTGAATGATGCCCTGGTCCACAGTGTCTCCATGGCTTTCATGTCCCCTTTGCTCTTCTAGCTTTTGGTGTGGGATGTCTTTCTGTATGCTGTGAATTATCACTGGGTAATAAAGGAACTGTTTTGGCCTATGGCAAGCCAGCTTATAGTCAGGAAGGAAATCCAAGCCCAGATAAAGGGGAAAGAGAGCAAGTCACTCAGTGATTTGATCCAGCTGCCAAACAAGCAAGATGGAATGGAGCAAAGGTAAGCCATGAGGCATGTGGCAAGACACAGATGAATAGAAATAGGTTAAGTTGTAAAAACTAGCTAGCAATATGCCTGAGCCATGGGCCAAACATCATGTAATTAATATAGGCCTTTGCGTGATTATTTGGAACTGCTGGTCTGCATCTCTGGGTTAGTCTGGGCCAGAAACTTCTTCCTTCAAACTGCTATCCCAGCTATCTACTAATGAATTATATTATAAAAACAAACCATGTGGTTGGAAGATTCTGGTCTTAAAAGTTTCCATTTATAGCTATTTATTTATGTGAAATGTCTTCTCAAGCCACATCCATCAGAACAGAGACACAAATACAGTCTATTTTTCTTACTGTGTTGCTCAATTCATCTTTGAAAAGTGCCTAGAGCAGGGTTTGGGGCTCAACCAAGACCCAAATGGCCCTCTCTCTCCCTCTGCTGTCCTTCCTCAGCTCAGCACAGCTATTGTTAGGGGAACAGAGCGTCTCCTCTTTTCTTTGGAGATTCCTTTCACCTTCACGTAGGCACAGACATAGTTATCTGTTATGGATGAAGTAAGCCAGTGAAAAGGTAGGATACTTCTTGTTCTGTTACCCTGCCATAATGGGATACAACCAAAAGTTGTCTAAGGCAATGGCACATCTAATCTTAGATTTTCAGCCTCCAGAACTATGGCTAAATAAAGCTCTTCTTTCTAATGCCCAAATCAGGTATCCCTTTAGAACAGCACAAAATGAATTGAAACAATGGAGGTCGATGACTCATAAACAGCCAAGCATCTGTAGATAAGACAAGGTCCCTCCCTTAGGTTTGTAAAAGAACATTTTTTTCTCCACTCATGAGAAATGTCCTACTCCATATGTCCACACACACCTCCCCCAGATGGAAGATAGACATTCCCTCCATGACTGACAACCAGGTGAAGCATGAGGACTGAGTGGAACAGCAGCAACAACCTAGAGAACTTCTCTCTGGAGAGAGTGGGATGAGGAAGGGGGCGCTACCCACAGTCCATCACGGTGGGAATTTGTGGAGGCTGACAGAAACACCATGATTGCAGAGGCAGCAGCACTGAACAGTCCTCAGAAGGAGCCCATCTAGAGGTAAGTGCACTCAGTGAGGACTCTGGGTGCCTAGGAGCCACCAAGGCATATTTGTGTGTGTCTCCACTGCGTGGCCTTCAGGCCTGCCTCCTAGGAATTCTGTGAACTCCTTCAGCGCCTTTCTATGTTCCCTTCTCTTAGAGAAGCTGTTGTGTGCCTTTGGAAATGCCCAACCAGGGTGCAACGGAATAGCAGCTGCACCAGGAGGGCAAAGAGGAAAGGCAGCTTGGCCCAGGAGAGCAGGTTTTTCATCCTATCAACTCACAGTTTTAAATAATAAAAGAGGGACTGAAGAGATGGGTTAGTGGTTAAGGATACTTGCTGCTTTTGCAGAGGATCGGAGTTCAGTTCCCAGCACCTACGTCTAGTTGTTCTGAGTTGCTCATAACTCCAGCTCCAGGATCCAATGCCCTCTCTATCCTCAGAGGGAACCTGCACATAATGTATATATTCACACACAGATGTGCACACATGCACAATATACACATGTTTACAAATGTGAAAACCACTGATAGTTTAACAGAGAAAATCAGCCAGACAGTGACTGCTTTTCAAAGCACCTGGGTTTGATTCCCAGTACCCACATGGCAGCTCACAACCATTCTAACGCAAGTTCCAGGCAATCTGACACTCTCTTCTGGCCTCTGTGGGCACCAGGCACACACAGAGGGCACAGATATACATGCAGGCAAACACTCATATACATAAAATAATAAAATATTTTTAAAGGTGGGTGGTGGGAGCAATAGGAAGACATTTGACAATGACTTCTATTCCACATATGTGCGAGGGCACACACACATACACACACACATACACACACATACACACACACACATACACACACAAACATAATACACATATACATACACACACACATACATACACACACATACACACACATACACTCCCAGACAGACACACATACACACATATACACATACGTATACATATACACACACATACATACACACACATAATACACATATACATACACACATACACACACATATACACATACACACACATACACTCCCAGACAGACACACACACAGACACACACATACATACACACATACACTCCCAGACAGACAGACACACACACACTCTCCCAGACAGACAAACACACACATACACACATACACTCTCAAACAGGCAGACACATACACACAATAAAACCCCATACACATACATATATATACCCCTACACAGACAGCTAGACAGTCAAGCAGACAAAAACATACACACACACACACACACACACACACACACACACACACACACACTGATTTAAGGTAACCGTTTTGTAAATTGTTGTTTTCCATTGCATCTTCTCAGAGATAAGGGCTAGGCTAGCATGTTGCTCAAAACATTTGGAGAACATGGGCTTCAGTGTAACGGTGATGATTTCCACTGTTATTATCTTGGGGGGGGGCAGGTGCATGTGGAGGTCAGAGGGCAATGACCGGGCATGAGCCTTCTGTCATGCAGACCATGGGGATCATACTCAGGCCCTTAGACTTGGCTAAAGAAAAATGGAGTATCACTAACAGATGTTGGTTCTTCTGAGATTTGATACAGAAAACAAAAATGCTCACTGTTTGCAAATGTAATTTGATTTTGAAAAAATATTCTGTTGTGAACTGTTTCCCCATGTGCATTTCATATTATTGTCCTTGCTCGAGAAAAGGCAGTGGGTAATACTGTACTTGAGATGGCCATCAGTGAGCTAGAGTTAACAGGCGGTTCAAAGGCAGGTCATCCCTTGCTGGCCAGCCTCCAAAAGCATGTGTGGTTTTGGATACGAGAGCTGGACAGTAGAAATGGTCTGTTTATGAATGTGAGCAAGGGTTTCTTGGGGAGTTTCAAGTCCCAGGCTTTAGCCTGGGACTTTATTGGTCGTGTTTGGACCACACGTAAGCTAAAGAAACAGATAGCAGGAAGGAAAGAAAAGCTAATGGAGCAGAGACCACGTGACCTCTGAAAAAGGCCATGACCACTCAGTCTTCCAGGGCTGTGGGGGTCTGCAAAGCCCAGCTGCACTGGGTTCAGACTTGGGTTCCTTCCTTGGAATGCAGCAGAACAGTGACTAGAGACCATGCCTCCTCAGCCCTGACTTCACTTTCCACCACATGCTGGAGGGCACATTCTCTAACCTTCACCCATTAAAGTAGAAGGGCCAGAGAGATCCTCAGCTGGCAAAGACTCCTGCTGCCAAGTCTAAGGGCCTGAGTCTGATCCCCGTGGTCTGCATGACAGAAGGTTCATGCCCGGTCATTGCCCTCTGACCTCCACATGCACCTGCCCCCCCCCCAGATAATAATAGTGGAAATCATCACCGTTACACTGAAGCCCATGTTCTCCAAATGTTTTGAGCAACATGCTAGCCTAGCCCTTATCTCTGAGAAGATGCAATGGAAAACAACAATTTACAAAACGGTTACCTTAAATCAGTGTGTGTGTGTGTGTGTGTGTGTGTGTGTGTGTGTGTGTGTGTGTTGTGTGTGTGTGTGTGTGTCTGGCTGGCTGGCTGGCTGTTTGACTGTCTAGCTGTCTGTGTAGGGAAATATATGTATATGTATGAGTATGGTTTTTGTTTTGTGTGTGTGTGTGTGTCTGTCTGACTATCTAGCTGTTTGTGTAGGGGTATATATGTATGTGTATGGGTATAGTTTTTGTTGTGTGTGTATGTGTGTGTGTGTCTGTCTGTCTGTCTGTCTGGGAGTGTATGTGTGTATGTGTATGTATGTATGTGTGTGTGTATGTGTGTGTATCTATCTGTGTCTATCTGGGAGTGTATGTGTGTGTGTATGTATGTGTATGTGTGTATATGTGTGTTTGTTTGTATGTATGTATGTGTTGTAAATGATTTTGGCTTAGATTTTTTGGGCCTGAATTAGAGGTTTGGTCTTATTTTTTATTTTGTTTGACTTAGGGCCTAAGCATATAATTTGTTAGTTTTTTAGTCTTAAATTAATTTTTTTTTTTATTTTGTTTGGCCATGCAAGGCAATATCTGTTTTCAGAGCAGCATTTTAGGGTTTTTCTGTGTTTGTTGTCTTTTTGTCGTGTTTGTGGCGGCTCTCTCTGGCAGCTTTTTGGCATCTGTCTGGCTTCTGTCTCTGTTTTGAGATGTTTTTAAGTTTTTTTAGTCTGGAAGACCTGTGTGTGTCTGTGTGTATGTGTGTGTATGTTTGTATGTATGTGTATGTGTATATTTGTATGTATGTGTGTATGTATATGTGTATTATGTGTGTGTATGTGTATGTATATGTATGTGCATGTGTATATGTATGTGTGTATATGTGTGTGTATGTAGTGTATGTGTGTGTATTTGTGTATATGTGTTTGTGTGTGTATGTGTATGTGTGTGTGTATATGTGTGTGTATATAGTGTATGTGTATATGTGTGTGTATGTGTGTATGTATATGTGTATTATGTTTGTGTGTGTATGTGTATATGTGTATATGTATGTGTATGTGTGTGTATGTATGTGTATGTGTGTGTGTGTGTGTGTGTATGTATGTGTTTGTGTGTGTGTGCCCGCACGCATATGGGAAATAGAAGTCATTGTCAAATGTCTTCCTATTGCTCCTACCACCCACCTTTAAAAATATTTTATTATTTTATGCATATGAGTGTTTTGCCTGCATGTATATCTGTGCCCTCTGTGTGTGCCTGGTGCCCACAGAGGCCAGAAGAGAGTGTCAGATTCCCTGGAACTGGCGTTAGAATGGTTGTGAGCTGCCATGTGGGTGCTGGGAATCAAACTCAGGTGCTTTGAAAAGGCATTCAATGCTCTTAATCACAAAGTCACTCTCTAGCTCCGACACCTTATTCCTTGAGGTGGAATCTCTTCCTGTACCTGGAGCCTGGGACCTCCTGCTACTGCCCTTCTTCAGCAGCACTGAGACCTAGGCTCTGAGCTCTTTAGGCGGAGGCTGAGAATCCAAACCCATGCTGCTTGGCAAGCACCTCACTGACAGCCGTCTCTCTAACCCACAATATAGATAAAGCTGCTTAGGCATGGGTACATGGCTACACTGTGACTTCTCAATGAGGAAGTCTTAGCCATGGGTGGCATAAGAGTAAGTGGGTGTGTTCAGACATGTGGAAACGCTCCGTTCTCATCATCACTTTGTATCCTGCCCAGACCCCCTTGATCCACCATCATCTGGGTACCTGCATACATCAGGGTTCATGAACCAGCTCCCAAGGCTTCCTCCGAAGGGCCTGTGAGCATCTGAAGGCTCCAGTCAGCTCTGTGTCACCTGCTCTTGGAGGAGGTGCCCCAGACATCACACTGCAGAAGATCACAGGCACCTTGGGAAGGGACCTTTCCATCTGGCCTTCGTTGCCTTCGCTCATTACCCCACCACCGTCCCGTGACTGCTTCCTGTTACAAGGGGGCCAAAAAACAGTTCATCTAAGGACTGAATGGATTTGCCCAGTAACTGTTCTGTGCAAACTACATAGAACTGCAAACATTTTGTCCCTCTCCAGATAACCACTATTTATTCACTCTAGGCTGCTCAATTATACTTTCTGGAAAAAAAATAAAACTTCCATTTTTCAAATCTATTTCCATGAGGAGGAAACTTTTTCAAAGAAAAATGCACTAAAATTAAGAGGCAAGTGCTTGGGGTGTAAGTCAGTGGTAGAGCGCATCCTTGCCCTGGGCAAAGCCCTGGTTCCACAGAGAGCAGTGATAGATCACTTCCTCAAAGGAGAATCCTGGGTATGCTTGGCTTTCCTTGGCTGTTTGTTGAGTCAGATTCTCTGGAGTCTGGTCTCCTCCCAGAGCTGAGATTACAGCCTTGAGCTGCTATGCTAGAGGTTTGATTTTTCTCAGGAAAACACTGAAGGTCTCTTGTAATTCCCCTAGATACTTATGTCGGCATTATTTACCTAACGGTAATAATTGGGGAATTAAATCTATGTTCTCAAGTTCTTCCCCCCTTCCTTCCCCTGGTCAATGTGAATAATTTAGTACAATTGCTGGTCTAAAACTCAAAGAAACTTCAGGGCCCAGGAGTACAGGACGGGGATGGCAGGGGAATGCTGGGACTCGGCTGGCCCAGCCTGCACTCTTAGCTTTTATTTCCATTCTCGGTTGCTAAGCACCAGGCATAATGCAAAAGCAAATAGTTATACAGTACGGCTTAGAACACACGTCATTCAAGCCAAGGGGCGGGATTTCTCAAAGTTTCTAGGTTTATTTTTAGATTCCAGTTGATCAAATGACTAACCTAAATGTCCAAAGATGACCACATTGAGGCTGAGATGTGTAGTTAGAAGCAGAGACATGGACATCCAAGGTGAATCACTAAGGCCACCTCCGTTTATAAATTATGCATCATCTGAGTCCTCAGGTGTCCTAAACACCTCTCAGTCGGTCTATGAATAGCACCTAGCACTCATTGTCCTCACAAACTTTGCATGATGGGAAGCATTTCCCCTACCTTTGGTCAAGGGTGTGGTGAGTGCAACACAAAATAAAAATATCCCTCAGGGAAGGTCTGAAGCCACAAAAAAATAACCCAAACCACATTAAAGTAGAATTTTGAGGAATAGAAAAGCGGCATTTCCCACAACTTGTGGCTCCGTGCCTTGGACGGTGCAGGCCCAATGATAGTTAATAACGATGGGCAATATAAAAATGCTATTGGAAGGAGAACTTGGTTTCCAGAGAAACCCCCTGTGTTTTCCAGATGGCAATCAAAATATCCCACTAGAACTGAAACTCCAAAAATAAATGTGTTGCTGAGAAAAAAAAAAGCAATCACAAGAGCACAACCTGAGATGCTGTAAACAATACAGACTGCAGAATCATAATCATGAGTGAAGATGAGGCTGTATTTGTGTCCTCTTCACCCCGTAAGAGAGTGATAATAAACTGAGAAGTCACCCAAGGATCCCGGAACTCCTTGGATCACAGAGCCCTCAACTCTGTGCAACTCAAATTTCAAGGCAAAGACCTGGGGCCTGAGAACAAGGTGTTCTCAGTGTGGTCATAGACTCTCCAGTCAGTCCAGAACTACCCTTCCCCTAAAAGTGTCTGCTTAAGACAATGCTCAAGACATATCATTCACTTTACAGAAAAGTTATTTTGAATTTCTTTTTAAAAGCAACACTCAAGGAGATAGTTGTAAACATGCTGAAGAAGAAAGATAAGCAGTCTTGATTCTCACTTCCTCCTCGCTCTACACCAAAATAAATTACAGTTGAATTAAACAATAATGTTTTGCAGTTAAGAATATTTTGCAATCAGCAGACAAGAGAGATGCATGGACCCAACTCTGATGGGGCAGAGTAGGCTGTGCTGTGGGGAGGAAATTTCTGGTAAACAGTTGCCCACTCCAGCATCCCAAACTGGTAAATGGCATGCTAGGATTTGCAGCAAACAGCCAAAGATGCTGTGCAGAAGCCTTCACTCCAAAGATCTATATGTAAAGTAAAAACACAAAGCAACTTATAGATTAACATCTTATCAATACATCTGTCTTGAGAGTCAAATATTTTGGCATCTTTGAAGAAAAATATTTGTAATGGTTACTTTTTGTTTATGTGATAAAATACCGTGACTAACATATTTTAACTTGAAGAGGGAAAGGTTTACTTCAGCTTATGGCTAACAGGCCATCACTAAAGGCAGTCAAGGCAGGAACTTATGTAGAGACCTTAAGGAATGCCCCTTTCTGCCTCACTCCTAGTGGCTTTCTCAACCAGCTCTTTATGTGTGGACAGCATTGCCTACGGTGGACTGGGCCCTCCTACACCAATTAGCAATTAAGAAAATGCCTCACAGACATGGCCACAGGCCAAGCTGATCCAGGCAGTTCTTCAGTTGATACCTTCTCTTCTCAAGAGACTCTAGATTCCAATCAACTGGACAACAGAAACTAACTATGGTACTGTCACCAATCCTTACCCACAGGTCCTTCAGGGCCAACTCCTTCAAGTGCCCAAGTGTCACATAAAACATTGCAGTATTGGCACACGACACATGCACTATTACTGCCCATACTATGATATGAGTACTGCGTAGTCAAACTGTATTCTTTACTGAATAATGACAGAAAAAAAAAAAGCCTGAATATGTTCAGTGCGAATGTAAGTCTGCTTTTAAAAAATATTTTACTTGTTTTTATTTATTTACTTATTTAACACTTTCTATCCACATTTGATTGAGTCTGTGGAGAAAAGAAGAGAATCTTACACCTGGCTATAATGCTACCTCTATCAGACCCGGGAGCAGAGGTGAGCCCTGATGGCTTGGACTCTGCATGGCTGTGCCCAGGATTGCAGCTTATCACTACAAGCATGCATTGCTTCTTTCATCTGGAAAAAAAAAAACTCATTTTAACTGGTGTGAAAGACATCTAAGGCAAAGAACCTGTAACTAAAAATCAGAAAAAAGAGAAATGCCAGGGGTGTACAACAATATGTTTGGCCTCATTCATAATCAAGAAATACACAGGGAAAGGAGGTACTTGTGAACATATTCCTAGGATGGTATTCCAGACAAGCAGCCAATACAGCACCCAAGTGGATTGTTCTCACCCACGCAGAAAGCAGACTGCAAACTGTGCTTTCACGTCTGAGTCTTCAGCCTAGAAATGGGTCCCAGGCACAAGCTCACACTAAGAAAAGTTACTCTGTAAACCATAAAGACCAGAACACTTCTGAAAACTATAACCAAATGATCAAAATGAAACCACATTCAGAAAATCAGTGTCTACAAAATTATATAATAAAATGAAAATTCTTGGCACACATAATCACAAGAAAAAATTATTTTAAACTATATATAAACTTGACTATGCAACTAAGAGATGCTTCCATATGGATCAATGCAGAGAAATACTCCTGGTTGTCTTATAGTAATATATGGACATGAGTGACTTTTTCTTTTCACTAACTTTCTGCACTGTGCAGATGTCTTTATGGTAATGCTTTATATTCTTAATTGTGGGGAGAAAAAAAAACAGAAGAAGGATGGCTCATAGGCTGGGGTGATTTCTGTAACATCTTCCTGTGTCCTTTTGAGGAACTTCAAGGCCAGCACACATTTGCCTCTCAGTGTCTGTCTTTGGCCCAGTGTGGAAATGGCCATCACATCTTCCATAGGGTGAGGTGGCGGGGCTCAGAGTCACACCTCCAGTTCCAAGTCACAGCACAAATGCTCACCAAAGAGCTTGTGCTCCAGGCTGGGGAGTGGCTCAGGGAGTAAGGTGCTGACAGGGCTGGGAAGAGGACCAAGCATCCCAGCACCAGGGAACAGGGAGACAGGAGGATCCTTGGGGCTCACTGACCAGACAGTCTAGCCAATCAGTGAACCCCAGGTTCCGTGAGAGAACTGAACATGCGCAGTCAACATGGTAAAGAAAGACACCTGATGATAACCTCTGGCCTCCACAGGCACACACACTCAGACACACATATTCACATGCACACCACACATATGCACACATATCAAACACACCTACCCGCATATGCACACATATACACACATGCACATATACAACACACATATATGCACACACACACAAATATGTCATGCACATAAGCACAAATATATCACACCCTATAAACCACACACACAAACCACATACATGCATACACACATATCACACCACACATATACATACACACATGCACATATATAACACATACAGACATAAACACATGACACCATATACACACATGCATATGTACACATGTACACACATATACCACATACACACATATGCACATTTACACATACACCACATACATACACAACACTGCACACTTACACATACACATATACCACATACACATGCACACATATACTACATACATATACTATACATGCATACATATACTACACATACACACAAGTGCACATATACCCCCACATGTACACATAAACCACACACACATATACAAAAAAAGGAGTAAAATGGAGTTCATCCATAACTTTCCCATCAGAACCTTTAGCTCACATGTTTCAAGAAGGATGTATGTGTGTATGTGTGTGTGCATATGGTGTGTTTGTGTATGTGTGTGGTATATGTGGGGGAGGATATGACTTCGTCTCTCTTTTTTCCTCAAGTGCAGCAAGATAAACTGCACTAATGCCACTGTCATCTGCCCTTTAAACACCAGAATAACACAAAAAATCAAGAGCCAAGTGACCCAGCCCAGATCACAACACATCAAAGGCCATGTCTGTGCTCACTGCTACTGTAGCGGGCCGAGACCTCATCTGCACCATTCACACCTGTCCCACAAATGAGGTCAGTTCACATGCATGCGGTGGTCAATCAAACTTTCAAAAGTGCTTCTGTGACCCCGTGGATCCACGGGAGGCTCCTATACTTTGACACCGACAAAATGTTCCCATGCAGGTAATAAAAGTATGTCTCAAATATTAACACTGGCTGCCTTCAACCATTAGAATCATGCATGATAACCTTAGGGCAATGTTCCTTAAAGTACAGATGTGAGGTAGAAATTTTCACTTCAGTCTGTCTGTAAATACGCTTGAGAATACTACCCATGGAAAGAAATTCTCTGAAGCATTTGTTAATACAAAAGTATTTTGGTAATGAGAACAGCATGCTGCAGATTTGTCTCTTTAGTCTAGGTATTTATAATAATATGCATAAAATTATTATCTGAAAAGCACAGTCACCTGTCCTCTGACTTGTATATGACACATTCTGCCTTGTCAGCCCTCTGAACAGCCCACAGTGCAGGGTCCTGCTACTGTTACACTTGTCACCTGAAAACCTCGCTCCACAGAGAGACCAGGTTAGCCCAGCCCCATAGGGTTGTGTTCACACCCTGCAGACCATACACAACAGACTGCACACAGCCTCTACATTTGCTTTTTCTTATACCAAAAATAAAATAAATAACCTTTTTCTGAGCATGGTCTGGGCAACCCATGAAAAGACAATCAGTATCCACAAAGCCAATGAACGGGCATCAGCACACCAGAGCTACTCTGAACGGAAGAACTGACTCACAATATCAATTTGCAAACTGAAATAAGCCCCAAATTAGAATGACAGAAAGGAAGCTATACATGACCTTTGGATTATGAAAACAGAAAAAAATAAATAAAACAATGAAATGGTCTGGCAGAAAAAAAAAGAAGGGTATAAAAGGGTCTTAAGATAGTTTCTCCATATTCCTGTTTTAATAAAGGCAGATTAGCATACATTCTCTTACAAATGTTGCCCAGGCAACCAGAAATACGAAGGTGTTTGGAAAAGTATATATATAAATCGAAATCTATTTTTGTCATCTCTTGAACAAAAAATGATCACTACTACAAAATATATTAATTAAAATACTATAAGAAAAAAGAGTAGGCATAGAAGAAAATGCCATCGGTAAGTAACAGGCATATATTAGTAAGACAATAAAGGTGTCTCTATATATAGGAGACCAAACACATCACTGTCTCAACTTTGGGCCAACAGTCTGTTAAGAAACATGGTCTTTAAAATATTTCGGGACCGATAAGATAACTCAACTGATGGGGCAGGCGCTGCCCGCTGAGATCAATCCCTAGAACCCACACAGCAGAAGAAGGAACTGACAGGTTCCCCACACCTGCTTTGCAGCACCTAGGCACACAAGTGCAAACACATTCACAGCTCCACACAACAAATAAACAGATAAACATTTACAAAAGTTTTTAAAGAAAGACGTCAAGAATTTTAAAGTGAGCAGGGGGTAGAGAAAAGAAAAGGGGAAAATAATGTATTTGTGTTATAATCTAAAAAAAAAATTAAAATGTTTTAGATGAAAGAAAAGTATATGGGCGGGCAGGTCAAAATAGTTGCCTCCCGAGGTCTGAGGCCACGCCCTGAAACCTGTATAGAGAACCAATCCCAGGACATTCTCCTCTTAGCTCCTCCCACGGCCACGGAGCACACACCTTCCCACATGCACGCATACACTAATAATAAAATGCTTTTTAAAGTTTAACTTTTTATTTCATGAACCAAAGATAGATTTACACCAAAGTGTAGTAGGTCGACAAAATGGAAGAGCATATATTGCAAACTCTCCTCTGTCCTTCCCCACTTAACTAGGTGACTCCCTGTCCAAGGCCGTCCGTCGGTCTGTGTCCCTTTGACTCAGGTTCTGATGTGATGACTAAATCACATGGCCATCTTACGCTTAGCCAAGAAACATTTCTTCACTATCTACGTGATAGCTACAGATCCTGGAACTCAGAGGATGTCTCAGGATCAGCTCCTTCTTCTCCTGCTCCTAGGCCACCAAGAAGTGAGCCTTTCCTCTGTCACAGGCTTCCAGCACAGCATGCTGCCTCCCCACAGGCTCAAAGCAATAACAGTGGACTGTGAGTCCAGATATGCCTGTCTTCTTTTTAAATGGGTTATCACAGATATTTTATTATTGTAACATAAAGCAACCTGGCTGTCTAGCCCTACTCCAAAGCTGGTCTTATAGAAGCACTCATCATAATTATTGGCTTCACTTTCTGCTCTGCATTAGCACAAGGTGTGGTCAAACCTGGGCCCAGAGCTGCTGAGTCCATTAGAAACTAGACAGGACTTGAAGGACTCTCCTTTGGTCCTGTTGAGAACAATGAGGGCCAGTGTGGGTGTGTGAAGAAGGTAGCTGGCAGGAGCTGTGGGCCTTGGCATACCCTCTCCTCCCACCTTTCTGTCTCCTGCTGACTGTGTTATCAGAAAACAGACATTACCTACTGATACAGCTTATGGAGACTGCTTCTCAGGGCACAGAGCTAGGAGAAATGGAAAGACCAAGAGGAGTTACCCAGCCCACCCTGCCCTGGCCCCTACAGAGGATCTGTGCTCTAAACAGAAAAGTAAGCTGCCCTGGTCACCCTCTAAAAAATAAGGAGGAATCAAAAGCAGGTGACATTCCACGTGGAAGGATGTCACTATGGGAAGCATCTATGTAGAGCCGGGCCAGCCTCACGGAGGTATTGCAGAGCCCTGTGCTCGGAAGGACACTCACTACCCTCCCATCCCCAACCTGAACATCCTTTTCTTTTATCTTTTTAACAAGATGCCTTCCATTTTTATTTCACTCCAGCCCTGCAGATTATGTTGTAGGAAACCCCTTTTTGTCTGCTGGTGAGATTCAGTTTTCTAAGTATCTTTGATCAGAATAAGGAAGATTTTGTAGATGTGGAGGATAAAGCCGAGCAGCATCTCACCTGTTTGCTCTGTTTCCCTTTATTCTCCTTCCTCCCATTCAATGTCAAATAGCAAAGTGATTGAAAAATTAAAACTAGCTTCAGCCCAGAGAGAAACAGAACTTAATGAGTGGTTTAGGCTCTTCCCTGGAGTATGTGATCTGGAGTATGTGATCTGGAGTGTGTGATCTGCAGTGTGTGATCTAGAGTGTGTGATCTGCAGTGTGTGATCTGGAGTGTGTGATCTGCAGTATGTGATGTGGAGTGTGTGATCTGGAGTATGTGATCTGGAGTGTGTGATCTGCAGTGTGTGATCTGGAGTGTGTGATCTGCAGTGTATGATCTACAGTATGTGATCTAGAGTGTGTGATCTGGACTGTGTGATCTGCAGTATGTGATCTGGAGTGTGTGATCTGCAGTATGTGATCTGGAGTGTGTGATCTGGAGTATATGATCTGCAGTGTGTGATCTGCAGTGTGTGATTTGCAGTGTGTGATCTGCAGTGTGTGATCAGTACACATCACCACTCACACGCTAGCGTGGACAGCCCTGCTACAGCTCATTTGATAGACAACTGTTGTCAAATTAGTCAGGATATGACAAAACTATCCTAAACCTTACCTTGTGTCCTTGTGTGTCCAGGTACAAGGTTGGACTTGTTGACACAATAGTAAAATCTGGCTGATGACCCAGCTACACCTGTATATAACATTTCTAAGCAGTATTCTCTGTAAGATGAAAAACTTGAGGGTGGACTGCTTCTGTGTCCCTTTTTTAAGGTGCCCCCAATACCCTCAGCCTGCCCTCGGCTTCCTCTTCATTTCTAAAAGCATCTGGGTAAGCAATGCTAGCGGGAAGTATCTGCTGCCTCTTCCTTCCATTCCCTCTAGGGCCATCCAGCAAAGTCAAGTGCACAGGACTTCCAGGGGAGGTTACACTAACCCTGACAGCACCCCCAGCCTTAGAAACAAAGAACATAGATTCTAGAATCTGGAGGGGACATAAAAATCTAGGGTCACAAGAAAGGCAAGTGCACCCCAAGCCTGGTAATAGAGTAAATAGAGTCCCCTAAATTGTGCCCTAAGCCCCAGAACCAGAGAACACTGACTTTTTAAAAAAACTTTATTTATTTATTATTTATTTATTTGCCTTGGTGTTTGCCTGGAACTGGAACTACAGACAGTTGTTAGCTGCCATGTGGGTGCTGGGAATCGAACCCAGGTCCTCTGGAAGAGGAGACAGTGCTCTTAACCTCTGAGCCATCTCTCCAGCCCGAACACTGACTTTTTAAGAAAACAAAGGGGGAGACCCTGCAGATGTAAATAAGGAGACTGCAAGAGCAGTGTGGAGGCTGAAGTAGACCCTGCCTCCGGTGGCAAAGTGTACTTAGGACGGATCACAGAGGAGGGAGGCAGGAGAAAAGAGTTGGAGCCCAGAACACCCACAGCTAGCAGAAACTAAGAGAGGCAAGCCACCACGCATGGTGACACACACCCAGAGTCCCAGCAGCCCAGAAGGCTAAGGAATATCTCATCCCACATTTCAAGAGCAGCCTCAGCAACAGAGGGCAGTCCCATCTCTAAATAAATAAATAGGTATAAATAAATAAATACTAGTCAAAGGAACTAATTCTCTTTGCGCATCGACAGAGAGAGGAGCCCCCCCAGCAACACCTCTGTCTCTGGACATAGAGACTCTACAGCTGTGAAAAAAGTTGGTGTCTACTGTGTCAAGGTTCCCAGTCTGTGGTAGTTTGTCCCATGGACACAGGAAACAAGCCCTCAGCCCTGTCTCTTACATATTACCTTAGCTTTGCAGTCATCAGAGATGGGAGGAAACTCTGAGTCCCCTGAAGCAGGCTCTCCATGTGTACAGGAGCCTCAATCTAATCTCAGAACAGGACACCACTCTCTCCAATTGGTAGCACTAGTATCTGGTTCCTACAGAAATTCTCCGGGCTACAGAAGCCCTCAGGCTTGCCTGGGTGTCGACGGGATGGGATACCCACTCAAGCCACACTAGACTTCAGATCACCTGGGCTTAGGGACAGACTGCTACTCCAGAGCCAGTTAGAAGAAGGAGAGATGTCCCTGCTATTTCTACCGTTTGCAGCCTGAGTTCAACTGGGTGTTCACTGAGCCCTGACCATTTGCAGTGATTCCCTCATCCCTGGATGCCCTGGTTCCCTCACAAGCTCCAAAAGGACATGTTCTCTGTCCCATCACCCACCTTCTTTCCTTTTCTGTCCCTTGTGACCCTGGTCACAAGCCCATTTGGCCTCGGGCTTCAGGTCAGTTTAACCATGCAGGAGGTGCCAGAGACAGAAGATTGGCAGGTGGGAAGAAGAGTGGCCAGGAACTTCCTGGACTGCATACCTCTCTGCCATGATGGAGGGCATAGCTCTGTGGCTAATGCTCTCCCACCAACCTGACTCTCAAAGCTCTTCTAGAAACTGCTGTTGCACCTCCTGCATGTGCATGTGCGGCGCGCGCGCGCGTGCGCGCGCGCGCACGCACACACACACACACACACACACACACACACACACACACAGTCACTTCACCATGACTACAGCTGTGTAAACAGCTCATTAGCCTAAGCTCACTTCAGTTCCTGCCACTCTTCAAGTGTGCTTCATTATGGGACCCTGATAGATAAATGATAGTGTTTGCCAGAATAGACTGAATAGCAACCAGTCAACATGATGTCTGGGGCGAACATCACAAGGCCATGTTTACTTCCCTTCCCAGATTCAATAACACCCAGGACAGAGATGGTCATGTTTCAGTCACATGGGTGTGTAGAAAACCCCCCATGCTCTGAAGCCTGCTTCCTCTCTTCCCTTCCCTGCCAAGGACTCTCCTGTCACAGGTCACAAATGTCCAGTGGCTCCCCACATCCTGAGAATCAGTTTCAATGTCTGCCCCCACCTTTCAGTCACAGATTCCAACCTGCTATAACCCTGGTCCATGTGTGAAGCATTATAGTAAACAGTGGTCGTTGTAAGAGATTATATAAAATGCCATGGGATCCAGCAATTTTGGTTCTGTGTGTACAGCCAAAAGAATTGAAAGCAGAAACTTGAACATACACCTACATGACTGTGTTCATAGTGGTATTATGTACAATAGCAACAGACAGAAACAGTCCGTGCCCAGCAACAGACAAACAGATAGCCAAATGGGCTATATGCATGTGCTGGAATATATTCAGTCTTGAGAAGGAAGGAAATTCAGATAGCTGTCCCAGCACAGTGAACTGAAGGGCATTCTGTCAAGTGAAATAAATCAATCACAAGAAGATGAATGTTAGGTACACCAATTGTACGGCACCCTTCAGGCGCTCAGTCTCACAAGAGCAGGAAGGAGGAAGGTAGCAGTCGGGAGCTGAGGGAGAGAAGAATGGAGAAGCACTGCTTAAGAAGTCCAGAGCTTCAGTTCAGGAAGAGGAAAAGGCTCTGGAGAGGCCTGGGTAGACACACAGTAATACAATGTGCTCAATGACACATAACTGGCCACGTAAAATGGTTAAAATGGCAAATTTTATACTGACTACATTTAGTCATAGTTTTAGTGTATTCAAGAAATACTTATTCCTCACGTAGTACACAAAGCATGTTCCTGGGGTTACATTAAGTAAAAGGTCACTGTCCCCACCAAATGAGCTCAGCTCTTACACTACCCCCTTAGACTCTAAGCCCATGTTGATCTGTTCCATATATTAGTTAAAAAATGGAATGTGGTTTGGTTTGAATGGTAAAGGTCTCCCACAGACTCACATGTTATAGTGAACATCCACAGTTGGTGAGGCAATTTTGGGAGAGTCTGTACATTTTCTGAGGTGGAACCTAGCTGAATCGCTGAGGTGGGCCCATGGGGGCTTCTTGTCCCAGCCCCTTCTTGCCCCCTGTCCTTTTCCTGGCTGTCTTGGGGAACGTCTCTGCCATACATGTCTATGATGTTATTTCTAAAACCTGGGGTTAAGCAGAGAAATTAAGCAAAATGCATATTTCCTCTTTTAAAGTTACATGTTTGGTATTTGGTGACACCACAAAGTGACTAACACAGGAACCTGGGCCGGTTCGGCCTGCATCCTGAGAACCCAGAACAGTGTTGAGCATGCCGAAACTGCTCTGAATCATCATTTGGATGCATGAGTAAAAGCCCAGCCAGGGGGTCTGTGTCCTCTTTTTCCTCCCTTCCTCCAGCCCAGAGATGCCTTCAGTGTCTTGATCAAGTCATCCTTCCAGAAATAGAGGGGATGGACTGATCCATGGTAAAGCCCTTTAAACATTCTCTTCACAAATAATAAATGTGTGCTTCCAAGTACAAAAACTGATGTTTTCAACCCCAAACTCCACGTTTACCAGCCATGTGACCTTGGACCGCTGTTCTTATCTGCAAAGAGGGAATGTTACTGGCAGTCTAGGAAGCATCCGTGTGCAACCCAAGATTCTAGGGCCTGTCTCTGGGTGATCTCCATTTTCTGTAAGGGAAGTAGCCCTGCTCCCCAGCCTCTGGCTCCGTATTTAAACAGGATCTAAGGTATAATAATGTGCCTGAGCAAGCCACTGTGAGCAGTTCTGAGGGTGGGATTCCCTCCTCCCAAGGTATCAGCCCAGACTGTGTAATGGCCTGTCCTTACATCTCCTTCAGTGAGATGGAGCCGAAAAATGCCACCAGCTCCAGGGGAACAAACCAGGCAAAAAGACATTAATTAGGTCTTACTAATAATGTTTAAGCCATAACTCCAGTTTCAGGGGATCCCGCACACACATGTGGCACATACACACATGTAGACAAAACACTCATACTAAGAAAATAAACAAGAAAATAGTCTGAGTTTGGGAGTTCCTGACACAAAAGAATTGAGATCTACTTAAAATAAGATGTTTTTGGAGCTGGAAAAACCAACCAAAAGTTCAGAACACCTGTTGCTCTTATAGAAGACCCAGGTTGATTCCCACTACCACATGATGAACCACAACCACCATTAACTCCAGTCTCAAGAAATTTAACACCTTCTTCAGACCTCTTCAGGCACTAGCAAACTAGTACACATACATATATTCAGGCAAAACATTCATAAACATAAGATAAAATAAATCAATCTAAAGGAAAAAAATGTTAAATGTTTCCAGGTGGGGTAACGATACTGCAAAGATTGAAGCCCACGTGGTACAGAGAATGTGTGTTATCTGTGGTGGCTGCTTATCACTGTAGTGGAAAGTTCATGCCCTCTGGTAGGAATCACCACCTTCTAATATCATTCCCTGACAGACATCACTAATTGACCACAGCCCCCTCTCCTGCTGAGCCTGGCCCCAGCCTTCCAGGCAGCCACTACCAATCAATCAATCAATCAGAGATGACGTGCAAACTCACTTGTGTGGCTCCTTGCTGGCCAGGTTTTCCTATGAAGAAGGAGATCTGTACCACACATTTTTCTTTGTGTTTTGTTTTGTTCACAACCCTTTAAAAATGGGGAAAGTAACCTTTGGCTAAACCAGCCTGTAGGGCTGTAGGGAATGAAGCATCCTCTTAGCTAAATGCAGGATCCTAGGGCAGCAGTAGAGTGCTGGGAAATGCCAGTTCTGAGACATAGCCAAAGGACACATCACATTGCCTGAAAAGTGATACTGAGCCTTAAGGGCAGGAGGTTTCTTATTGTCATTGGACCCACTGAGACCCACACCAGAAGATAGCTGTACTGTGTGTGTTACAACCCCACGGGGAGGGGATGTCACATCACATTTACAGCACTATTCATAACAGTAGCAAAATTACAATTATGAAGTAACAACTAACATTTTTATGGTTGGGGTCAGCATAAAATGAAACTGTTTTAAAGGGTCACCGAGTTAGAAAGGCTGAGAACCACTGGGCCAGGCTGGCCATGGCCTTATCCCTCTGGAGCATGAGAGATGTGTTTCCACCTCATGGCCAGGTTTTTGGGGGAACTAAGAAAAGAGGAGTTTGGAATTTCTCCACGGGTGATGTGCCTCTCACAAGCAGAATCTCACAATGGTGGCCTCTCACACTGCCTCTGAGTTGGCATGGTAGCTCACATCCATGAGCCCAGAACTGTGAGTTCACAGCTTAGCTTCAACTACAGAACAAATTAGAGTTGGGGGAGGTAAGGGGGGGGAGACATGTGTGGAAAACTAAAGTGAAATGCCCTACCCTTGACCCCTCAATACTCTCTGATGCTTGGGTTGTAATGAATTGTTAAGTATAAATATTTGTTTATTGCTCCTCTTTATTATTCTATATATTTAATTCTGGCTTGAGTGAAAGAGACTGAATATTGCTTGACTGATATTAACTTATTCATTCAACAAACATCTGTCTAAACCTACAGTCTGTCCCTGCTCCCTTCCCAGCCCTGGCAGCCAGGAAGATTGACACATGGGCAGAGTGGGAAGAGGGGTCTGCCTGGGGAGCTATGATTGCATGAAACAGGGCCAGCCACATGGGAGGGGAGTGCCCAGGGCCTGCTGTGGCTGCCTGGTAGCATCTGGGTCAGAAGATGCAGGAGTTGACAGGAAGGAGGGACCGACAGGTACAGAGGGGAAGAGCTTGATGAGGTAGGAGCACCATTATGTGCATTCTTCGAGTCTGGGTTTATCTGGGAAGCTTCTGAGATGCTTTTGAAGGAAATCAGCCAGACAGACCAGCTTAGATCTTTGTTTCCAGAATAACTGTCCACAGGATGGAGAATGGAGTGGAACAAGGAGGTTCTGATTGGGGCGCTGGAAAGCAACCGCAGCGATTCAGGCAAAAAAATAAGCAACATTCCACTCACCGACCTACCACCTGGCCTGATGCTTAACTATCTGAGGGCTACATCCAATCTGCCGAGCATCCCACAAGCTCTTCAGTAGCTATTAGCAACATCCTCACTTCAGGAACCACAGGAGAGGCCAAGGGGACCAGTGGGTAGGTGCTTCTCTGATCTGAGACAGAATTCAAATCTAAGAGTCTGGCTGCAGAGCCACACTGGGAACGTCCACAGTGCTGTTGGCTCAGGTGTCTGGATATTGACTCACAGCTTCTCTTCCCTAACCCAGCCCACATCTGTAAGTGCCCCTTACCTTTCTGTCCACCACACTGCCCTTGGCAGTTCCTAGCATCATTGTCTTGGCCATGAAACGCAACTATTTCCCAGTTGGAGTAAAAAAAACCCTCACAAGCTTTGCCAATTCGGCCTGGCAAACCCCTGCCAGCAACGCTGCTCCTGCTAACACAGTGCTCTATGTCTGTTCTTTTCAATCAGTCAAAACGAGGAAAACTTTGAACAGAGGCTTGTGTGGTTTCCTTCTCAGAAAGCTAAACCTTGGCAGCCCAGCTTCTGTGTTTCACACTAGTAGCCAGCAGAATGAAATCTGCATCTTCCAAGGGGGACTGACTTTTAGGAACATAGCATCCCCATAGCCAGCCGGGCTTGCAACCTCAAACAGACCCACCCTCAGGAAGAGCCAAACGAAGCCCCCCACCCACCCCCGCCCCATCACCACCACCATCACCACGGCACGAAAGTTACAGCAAGCATCTGCAAGCAGAAACTTGTGTGCTGTTTCCTGCGGACAGGGAGACCTCCTGCCCCTCCCGGGCTGATACAACCCACTTTGCACATCCTGCTTCTCCGAAGCTAAAAATAAATTGGTATGCACTGAAAACTCTCGAACACGTCTCCCCAGCACACACTTCCTCAGCCCCGCTAGGGCCACACGCGAGAATCTTTGGCTCCAAAACGCAGTGAATTGCTGCGGCAGGTTCCAGCAGCGAATGGCTGGCGTGGTCCCCAGCCCCCTCCCCAGCCCCCCTCCTCCGGAACAGGCCTCTTGCGGCCGCTTTTCACTACCGACTCTGCAGGCCCGGAGTTGGCCGGTACCAACGCCCCTATCCCGGGTGGGGATGCTCCGGGCTACCCCAGCCCCCCACCTCCGCTACCAGGCTTGCTAACGCCCCCTTTTGAGCCAGTGCGCTTCGCCGGCTCCCCTGCAAAGTTGCTTTCTCTTTTCCAGCTACCAGCCTGGGAGGGGTTAGGGTTAAAGCTTGATGGTCCCTGAAAGGCGCCAGCGTAGGTTGCAGGGGTCGGGGAAGGGGGTGACACTGATAAGGTGGGTGGCACCTGGGGAGGAGCAGCATGGACCCGGTTCTGGGGCTCCGCGACCCCCTCTATGCCCTGCTCCCGCCGCACCCGCGAGAGAGCACCTCTTCCCCAGTCGCCGCTCCCGGTTCCCGCTCCCCGCTAGCCCGCCCAGCTGCGGCTCCCGCTCCGGGCCAGCGGAGGGAAGGCGCTGCGACTCACCGCCTCTGCCGCTCCCAGCGTCTGTGTCGCCGCGGGCGAGGCGGCGGCGCCTTCCCTCCTCCCGCCTCCCCCTGGACAGCTCGGCCGCAGCCGCGCCCCCCTCCCCAGCCTCGCTAGCCGACCGCTCCCCAGTGCGGCCAGGGCCTCTCGGTGGGATGTGGCTCGGCTGCCCCGGGAGAGGGGACTAGCCCAAGCTGGGGTGCACAGGTGCAGCGGCAGCCCCGCCTTGCCCTGGTGCAGCCCCGGCCTGAGCAGGGGTTGCCTCGGATCCCAGGCAAGCATCTCCCAATTGGTGTTATCTGTGTGTCTGTTCGAGGGCGGGACATGTCAGATTCAACCTAGAATATCTTGCAAACTTGCATTGATAGGTATGGTATCCCTGTCATCTCAGTCTATATCCAAGGTATCCCCAAGAACCTTTTCCAAAAGAAAAGGTCCCCCCCCAAAAAAAAAAAATCTCTGGTGCCCATATGAGGTGGGAAGATTCCTCCTTCTCACTAACCTATTCTCTACTCAGACCTTCATGTCAAGAGATGGCTGAGCAAAACCTCGCGAAAGATGGACAGCGAAGGGGAGCCTTACACGCCCTCACACACTGCAGAATGTCACCAGACTCTGAAAATAGTGAGAAGCAAATGTCTTATCAGTTCATTCACCCCGTATTTGTGAGGTGCCTTCATGCTGTGCTGACTACCTCGGAAAAAGCCACTCTAACACACAGGTTTGTGACTCTTCTTCAATTAAAACAAACAAACAAAAATAACTTAGCTAAAAATAAAAAAACAATAAAATAAAGTAGCAAAGGCACAGTGACCTGGCCATGCATGTTAGCAAGATTGCAGTCATAATATGATGGGGAAAACATTATCAGCTTCGGAGATAACTCAGCCAGCAAAGTACTTGCCCCGGCAAGCGTGAGGACCTCAGTTCCATCCCCAGAACCGATGTGAAAGTGCCAACTGAGGAGGTGTAGGTTTGTACACAGAACAACTAATGTGGCCTAATGAGCAAGCCCCAGGCCAGTGAGAGACAGTGAGGTGGGCAGTGCCTGAGAAATGACTCGGAAGGTTGACGTCCAGCCTCCACCTATACACTCAGAGAGAGGGCAGAGGGGCACTTTAGACCATCCAGTGACCTATTCAGAGAACATCAGCTGAAGGGGTCATTAGCTGAACACATTCTTCCTGGTTCTATCTCCACTGAAAAGCAAATCAAAATTTAAATCTTTACCTCAAGTGGATTCAAAGATTAACCCAACAGGAGTCACCTGAAGAGTTGGATTATTTGGGGATTTTTAATTTTTATTTTAAATACTAGTTCTGTGCCCTCTCATCCCAAGAGATTCAGATTTTGTGGCTCAGGAGTATGACCCAACATGAATGTTTACAAGAGCCCATAGTGAGTCTCGTGCATATGCGGTAGAAAATCAACATAGAATTAGCCAGTCAGAAAACAGAGCCTGGGTCTCAGCTGCTATTGTAAACTCAACTGTTGCTAAAGACAAAAGGAGGTGATGAATGAGTGACCAGAAGTAGGTTTGCAGAGGCAGAAAGGCGGGGCAAGGCTGCTATGATCTAAGCTCATTCCAACTGCACTTACTTGGCAGTTTGGGGAGGTGGGACCCACTGGAGGGGTCAGGATGGGATGGGTTAGCCTTAGTTCTCAAATTTCCCAGGACACCACTTGCCCTTCCATTTTTTTTCTGTCATAAGTTGAAACCACACATGGCCCTCACCAGATGCAGTCTTGGATCTTAGTCTTTCCAGCCTCCAGAACCATGAGCCAAGATAAACCTTTTTCTTTACCAATTACTAAGTCGCTGGTATTCTGCTATGGCTACAGGAACGAACAAAGCAAGGCATCATGGTCTTGAAGAGGGCGGCCTCATTTTTTTCATGTGAGAAATGCATGTTTGGTGTGACCATCAGTTTTTAAAATCTTATTTTAGTTTAGGTTGTTTTTTTTTTTTTTTTTTTTTTTTCAGAGAAGCCAGAAGTTCATTTTAATGTGATTTTTTTTATTTTAAAATAATAACTAATTTCAAGATATTTTCAGATGATGTAAGCAATAAGAAGGGTTTTTAGGCTACAGAACATCCCCTGGTCATTGTTCATCTTCTGCAGTGCCTGTGATCTCAGTGAACTCTGACAGTAAAGACAAACAGAAGGTGGTCATAGTGTAAGCAGGGATCCCTCTGAGACAGAGATGTTATCCATTTTTTAATTATTTAATTGTTTTGACTTGTAAAAAAATCTTTATTGAGATGCACATGAAGAAACCCCTTCTTATCTGCGGTTTGCTTCATTTATTCAAAGTCTATCTAGCCCCAAAGTATTGAATGAACTAAGTTTTTGATTGCATATTGTTCTGAGTAGGGTGAAATCCCACACCATCCTGTCCAGGATGCAAACCAGTCATTCACCCAGTGTAGCCACAGTCTAGAGCACTTACCCGTCTACTGCCAGGCTCATTTGTCAGCTCAGGGTCTCAGTGTCACTATGCTTGTGTGAGCCTTTCTTATTTACTAATGGCCCCAAAGTGCAAAGTTAGAGGCAGAGGAGACAGTCATATAAGACATGAATGGAGTCATAGACTGGATGCTACAGCAATGCTTTGAGACATGGAGAAGACGTGGTCTAGTCAATGATCTCTGAGGTTCCAGGCTTTTTACCAAGAGTCATGGGGCATACCCCTGAGGACAAAGAGGCCACTACTGTGCCATATTAATCCTCATTTAAACATTTTTTATAGAGGCACAGAATTACATAACCAATGCCACTCACTCATTCCTTATATAGAAACAGATTTGCCTATTGTGGACATTTCATATAGGTGAAATTGTGCAATATATGTTCTTTTGTGACTGACTTCTTTTCCTTAGCATAATGTTTTCAAGGTTCTTCGTTGTTGTAATGTATTAATATTACATTTCCTCTTCTTTCTTTTCTTTTCATTTAATGATAATTATTATTTTTAACACATGTAGTAACTCTGTACATAGTCACTATGTAGTAACTCTGGCTGAGCTTACTACATAGACCAGGCTAGCCTCAACCTCAGAAAGAACCCACTTGCCTCTGCCTCCTGAATTCAGAGATTAAAGGTATGACCCACCAGGCTTGGCTCTATCGATTTTCATAAACAAATAACATTCCTCATTGTCCCATGACATAATTTGTTTATCCACTTATGTGTGACTGACAGGTGGGTTCTCAGTTTTTCAGGAATCGTAATAGTTCTGTGAGCATTCATGCATAAGTCTTTGTGTGGTCTGTCTTTATATTTTCTGAATGCACAACTGTCGCATGCCACCTCGCCAGCAAGAAAGACGAGACACCCAGGCTCTTCTTTCAGCAGTTTTATTCAGGAACCTTGAATTATGACTTCTGACTTACTTACTTATGACGGGGACTGACTGACTTGCTACATGTTCTCTCTCATTCCTTCTCCTTCTGACCACAGGGAAACCCACCCGTCCACAGCCTAAATAGCCTCTGGGCAGCCAACCCCAGTACACCACATAGGCACCACCCATAGGTCCAGGTATGTGGAAGCAAGCCAGATCCTCAGCCTTAGCCATATATGGAGTTGTTTACCACAGAGAGCGCTCACCATCAAGAAGGTGGAGGTGTGGCTACACGCAGCTCTCCACACACAACCTAGGGGGCTGCTGGGAATTAGACATTGAGGGCTGGCAGCCTGCTTTCCAAAGCAGCGCATGGGGTGCCAATGTCTTCATCCAACACTGCTTTTGAAACCTCACCGCCTACCCCAGTGACATATTTCCCACAAGGCCATTCCTCCTCATAGTGTCACTCACTCCCTATGGACCTATGGAGGCTATTTTTATTCAGACCACCACACTTGGCTATTTAAAGCATTTTGTGGTTTGATATGCATTTGTATGCCATTTGAATTGTGTGCTTAATTTTAGTTTTATGTATACAGGCTTTTGTCTTGCAATCATGTATGTGTACTTATCATCTGTGGGCCTGGTCCATCAAAGGCCAAAGAGTGCATCAAAATCCCTGGAAACTGGAGTTATAGTTAGCTGTGAGCCACCAAGTCAATGCTGGGACTCAAACCCAGGTCCAGAGCAAAAACTATTTTTAACTGAGCTGTCTTTCTGACCATCATGTGCCATTTTATTTCTCTTTCTCTTTTTCCTAGAGACCCATCAGTCCCAGAGATGTGATTGACATTGAAGACTTGCAGTCTCATACATTGCTAATGGAATTGTAAGATGCTTTGGTCACTTTGGAAAACCATTTGGCAGCTTCTCAAAATGCTAAGGATAAAGTTACAGACAACTCAGCATTCCACACCTGGATACAAACAAAAGAAATTACTCATGTATTTACACAGCAGCATGTACCCACACATAAGATTGTGATGAATATAATAGTATTTATTATGAAAAGTGGAAGCAACTCAAATATCTAAAAATTAATTAATGGGAAAATGCAATGTGGTATATATATAAATGGAAGAGTATTGGGCTATAAAATAATGAAGTGCTACCACATGAATGAACGTTGAAAAGCATCATTCAGGGTGAAAAAAAAAATGTCAGTGAATCCACAGAGACAATGAGAAAAGTAGTGCTTTTCTAAGGATGGCCTCTGAGGGGCTATGCACACTGACTTTTCTTGGTAATGAGCTTCTTTTAGGGGAGATAAAAGAACTCTAAAAATGAATTTTGATAATAATTATGAGATGCTGAATGTGCTACAAGCCAATAGATTATACAGTGTAAATACATCCATTGTTTGCTATCTAAATTATATTAATGTTGTTTTCAAAAATACATAACTATAATGTACAAACAACACATGACAATGTAGATGTAGCCAAAGCCACACAGAAAGTCAAAGTGTATTGAAGAAGTTTTGTTTTAGGGTGGCATGCTAGAATCTGGGTAATAAAAAAACAGCTGGCACTGGGCACTGCTCAGTAGAAAAGTTTCTTTTTCTTTTTCAAATATTCTTTCCATTGAAACTGCCATTTGTCCACAGGTTTAAAAGAGTTTCAACAAAACCCCACAGCTCACTTGCTGAGCGGTGGCTCAACGGTACAGCACTAGCTTGATATACTTACATTGCAGAATATTTTGTCACACTATGGATCCTAAGATTGCATTTTTTACAGAACAACCCTTATCTAGCTGTGGTATAGCTCAGTCCTACTACACACCTTTAATCCAAGAGCTCTCTGCTTGAATATTGTAAACAGGATTAAATAAAGTCAACCGTAGGTTAAGAGATGAAGCAAGCAACCAGTTGACAGAAAAAAACCAAGATAACATAGAGACTAAGAGGGAGTCGGGAAGATGGGTAGAGAGACCCCTGGAGGCAGAAAGAAGGGACATTTGTTTGAGACAGCACACACTTTCTGTGATGTCAGCAGAGGAGGAAAGTCAGCTGGGTGCTTTCTTTGCCTCTCTGAGCTAGCAGGCTTTCACTCCAGCATCTGGCTTCCTAGTCTTTATTGGTAAAATCAAATGACTGAGATTTAGATTTAAAAAAAAAAATACTTAGTGCCCTTGAATCAGTCCCCAGCACAACACACACACACACACACACACACACACACACACACACACACACACACCAGGCTAGAAGCCTTTTTTCTTTCACTGTTTCTGATCTGAAGCTCTGTGAGATGACTGTGCCCTGCCTTCGTTTATTGGAGCTCGCTTTCTTCCTTTCTTCCTTCCTTTCTCTCTTTCTTTCTTTCTTCCTTTCTTTCTTTTCTTTGATTCCAGATATGCCGACTAAAATCAGTGAAACATCACAAGACCTGCATCACTTTGTAAACACCCTCGCCTTCATGAATACAACACTCTTGCTCATGTACGTTCTGACTTCACTGGAAGAAAATCACTTGTCTTCTTCATCCTCAAGCCTTGACTTTGATTAACTTAAAAGATGAAAGGCTTCAAAGGGCCATCTGCTCCTGGAGGAAAATCTCAAGAACTATTCTTTAGCTTCTGATTCACTCACCCTTCTTACATTCATTTCAGATTGACAGCTGATGACTGCAACAGTGTGCAGAACCACACTGGGCGCCAATTATCGTGGTAAAGGGTTAGGGCTAGGTGTTATATGCAGAAATCAAACTAAGACCCACTTCCCTAGCCTTTAGATGGAAAGGGAAGCCTTACTTAAGCCTGAGTCCAGGGCAACGCACACACTTCCAGAGGCACAGTGCACACTTCTGCTCACCGCACTTGACTCCCAGACCCCTGCAGAGGACTCACCAGCCTAGAGCTTTGGCCAGCTCCACTAAGATGGAGTCAACCTGACACCCCTCAGGACCTGGTCTTGTCTCCAGAGAGTACTCCCCCTGGTTATGCATTGTCCCCCAGGGAGTGCTCCCCCTGGTTATGCATTGTCCCCCAGGGAGTGCTCCCCCTGGTTATGCATTGTCCCCCAGGGAGTGCTCCCCTGGTTATGCATTGTCCCCCAGGGAGTGATTCCCCTGATTATGCATTGTTCCTCCAGGGTTATACAGCCTAGGGATTTGCATCTCCCTTGGGATAATGTGATCCTGGTATTCTAATTACAGCATTCTCATTTTCTCTCAGATCCACATTTCCCTTCTTACAGCCACTATAAAAAGGATCACAATTCTTTGAAATGTCTCTTCTTTGCAGGCAAATGGATGGATTTGGAGAATATCCTCCTGAGCGAGGTATCACAAACTCAGAAAGATAAGCAGGTGATGTACTCACTCATTAGTGGTCTCTAAACAAACAAACAAGAAAAGAGCCAAGCATGCCCAAGCTGCAAACCACAACCACTGAACAGCTTGGGATCAGAAACACCCTGGACTGACTCCTTGGATCTCACTCCCCTTAGAAGAACACCTGACTCACTCTTGAGTTGGGGGGGGGGGTGAGAAAGCTGGATCTGCCAGGAGTGGAGACTGAACTAAGCAATATTGGGACAGTGGGACCATGGGACTGTCTGCTCCCTGCCCAGGGAGGGGATGGGGAGTTGTGGAGAAGAGAGAATGACCTGATGTGGTGGGAGGGGGAAGGGACCTTGAATAAGGATATACAAGGATAGAAAGTGTGACTTCTTTGAAAATAAATAAATAAATAAATAAATAGGGATCAAAGCTCAACTGTAAAAAAAAAAAAAGTTTCTTCTTCCTACATCTATTAGAGACATTATATCTTTACACCTTTACTTTGATGATGTAGTTTTTCTTCCTCCTGTATGTGGATATTTAATAATATGTCTCCACTCCATTATAGCTGAAGCCCACTCTGGAGGACATGCTGACAAATCCCACAGAGATGCCACCACTGAGGACAGCAAAAGGCTGAAAAGAATTTCATTAATACAACGTCCTCCAGTGTCACACGGGCACCCTCCAGTCCACTCAGACAGGAACACGCTGGCTCATTACTACTGTTTCTTCTCTATGATTTGGGGACTGAACTGTGTTGCCTAGTTTAAGTCAACTTGACACAGTTGGAGTTATCTAAAAGAGGGAACTGCCCCTGAGGGACAGCCTCCAAAAGGTCCAGCTCTAGGGCATTTTCTTATTAGTGATTGAAGGGAGAGGACCCAGCCCATTATGAGTGGTACTAGCCCTGGGCTGTGGTCCTGGGTTCTGTAAGAAAGCAGGCAGAGCAAGCCAGGAGGAGCCAGACAGTAAGCAGCATCCCTCCATGGCCTCTGCATCAGCACCTGTCTCCAGGTTCCTGCCCTGTTCAGTTTCTGCCCAGACTTCCTATTATTGGGACTAGTGATATGGAGTGTAAACTGCATACACCCTTTCCTCCTCAACAGGCTTCTTGGTCACAGTGTTTTATTGCAGCAACAGAAACCTTGACTAGGACATGAAAGGAGGTCCATTCTCGGCTTGCCTGGCTGCCCCTCCATGCAGAGGTGCATTGTCAGTTTCCATGGCTGCCTCTCCATGCAGAGGTGCATTCTCAGCTTGCCTGGCTGCCCCTCCATGTCCAGACAAGTCACTTGCAACAGCTGATTGTTTTCTTAAATTTTCTTGCTAATAAAATACAATAATTTGAAAATTATGTTTCTTAATTAATCCTTTCCATAACAATCAATGATGAACTTGGTAATAAGTGCTTCGTTTCATCTGAAAAGATATCACAGAAGGAAAACAGCCGGAAGGCGTGACAGAAAGGACCAGGCATCTGAGGACACTTTAGTCATTGACGCCTCCTGCTGCTGTTGATATTTTTTTGGCTTGCTCTTTATTCTTTGAAGCTTGCCACCCAGCTCCCAAATAAACATATAGAGATTCATTTTTAGTTATGAATATCTGGCCTTAGCTTGGCTTGTTTCTAGTCAGCTTTTCTTAGATTATTATCCTGTCTATCTTTTGCCTCTGGGCTTTTATCTTTCTCTATTTTTTATACCTTTCTTTCCTTCTTACTTCATGGCTTGCTGGGTGGCTGGGTGGCTGGGTAGCTTGTGGCTGTGTGGC